>OMNN01083288.1:0-20715 GCA_900302755.1 Chromis chromis | reverse complement strand
ACCATGGTGAGGCCTGTTCTGACTGGAACCTGTCCTGTTAAACTGCTGTATGGTCTTGGCCACCATGCTGCTGCTCAGTTTCAGGGTGCTGGCAATCTTCTTATAGCCTAAGCCATCTTATGTAGAGCAACATTTTTTTTTCAGATCCTCAGAGAGTTCTTTTCCATAAGGTGCCATGTTAAACTTCCAGGGACCAGTATGAGAGAGTGTGAGAGCGATAACACCATATTTAACACACCTGCTCCCCATTCAGACCTGAGACCTTGTAACACTAATGAGTCACATGACACCGGGGAGGGAAAATGGCTAATTGGGCCCAATTTGGACATTTTCACTTAGGGGTGTATTCACTTTTGTTGCCAGCAGTTTAGACATTAATGGCTGGGTATTGATTTATTTTGAGGGGACAGTAAATTTACACTGTTACACACGCTGTAGAGTGACTACTTTACATTGTAGCAAAGTGTCATTTCTTCAGTGTTGTCCCATGAAAAGATATAATAAAATATTTGCAGAAATGTGAGGGGTATACTCACTTTTGTGACATACTGTATTTCCTGTGTTTTATTCTGTTCATTATACAGTTTTGATAAGTGTGCGACAGATGAGTCTGGGACGTTTATGAAAATACGAACAATTTGCATCCCGTATTGAATCAATACGGGACGCAACAATTAATTGTCAAATAAAGGACGATTCCGTATTTTACGGAACGGGTGGCAACCCGCGGGCCATAATTCCCTATATTTTTAGTCTTTGATGCAGGCCAATTAAAAATGGGTGGCGGGCCGCATTTGTCCCGCGGGCCGTAGTTTGGACACCCCTGCTCTAGAGCATAGTTTTTGCCTTAGAGTTGGTGAGGTTAATTAAAAATTTTCACTTTTAATAACTCAACCAGCTAATGAGTGTTCCTTCTCACAAGAGCAGTCACATGCTTATGACGACGCTTTCTACTCTCCTTTTCATCTGGTGCTTGCCTCTGACATACATTGCTGTAATAAATTTTGTGCAAAAACTAAAGCAAATCACTATATGCAGCAGATTCCTAAAGTATTCACACACTTTTAAATTGAATCTACAACACCAACTGTGCAAAATACAAAACATTTTTGCTCGGTTATCAATCAATACTCAATAACTCTTAACAAAGCAAGAACATAATTTGATTGTTGTCATAATGTTGTAATTCTTATTTATACAATTAGTCAGACCCTTAGCTGTGGCACTCAAAATTATGGTGGATTTGAATCCGCATTGTAATTAGCATTTTAGCCACTTTCATCTAATCATAATGGAAGTTTTCATAGGCAGATTCTTGTTGTAAATTGCTTCCTCAAGCTTGATGTCACCTATTCAAAAGCATTTCATGCACATTTCATTCACATAATGTTAACAAAGTTGTCCTATGCTTTCTGCAAGCAGCAGACAAACGGATAAGTTTGGAAGTTCAGAAGTTTAGCATTGTCAGTGGTGCTATTGGAATCATACACCAAATTCACTAATAAAAATACATGCCCTACCTGTATTTAGAGCATGTTTTTCATCAGGGGTTTCTACTGTCCAATTTAAATGGCTCCTAGTGTCCATGTAATATTTCAATTTGAGATTATGGGTAGACTTAGAGAATTTGATTGAAATCAATTTGTTATCACTAACTTAAGATATTATAAACAATATGGAAAGGTGGAAAGTCAATCTTTGGGGCAAAATAAATACAGTAAAGATAATGGTAGCTCCACATTTTAACTACACATCCATCAAAATCAGAATCAGCTTTATTGGCCAAGTTTGTACACACAAACAAGGAATTTGATGGCTCCTTTTGAACATAGAGAAGGCAAAAAGGTGGAGAAGGAAACCACATATTGAAGCACTTCTTGTGTGTGTGGCCTAAGGTGCATACAATAATGAGGATATCTTTATATAGACTATATGAAATAAGCCCAAGGTCCGGATAGGGCAACGTTCACTTAGCTTGGGGTTTCGGCAGAGGAGTGACATCTGTGTAACTAATGATCTACATAAAGACGCTACATCTAGGGCATACCAGCTGAACACACAGAAAACTGGAAATACCTCCAATTAATGATCAAAATAAGCTTTTTGACTCACCACACATAATGCACAGTGCCTCAGTATTCTTTAAAAACACCATCAACACAGAAAGTAAGAATCTCACGTTTAATTTGGCAAAGGGATTTAAGATATGATACTGGGGACAAGACATTGCATGATGTAATATCTCATAATGGATGAGCCTACAAAATACTGCATAGATACTACAATACTCTAGTTATTCAGGATGGGCCTGATGCAAGATAAAAAAGTGTTGGAAATGCAAGGAAGCATGTAGCACATTTTTATATGCAATATGGGAATGCTCCGTGGTTCGACCTTTTAGGAAGAAGGCGCTGGTAAACTTGGGGAGTGGATAAAACAGCCTTTACCAGCCTCCCCTCAGCTATTGTCTTCTTGGGGACAAAATATGTCTACCACAAGGTGTCACCAAAATACAGTATAGATTATTTACAGGCTTCATTATTGCAGCAAGACTTGTTTTGTGAAACTGGAAGAACACAAGAACACTAGAACTCCGTGAATGGGTTTAACTTATGAAACTGCTTCCCTTGAATACTAAACTGCTAGTATGTACAAGTAAAATCTATACATGTATGGGATAATTTCCTCTTGCATATTAAAAGCTCACTGCATTAAAAGATTTTTTATATATATATATTCTTCTGTCATGTTTTTCCTCACTTTTTGGGTGAGTATGTGTGAAAAAGTGGACATTCATTAGTGAATGAATATGTAGAATAGCTGACATTAGAAAAATGATTTAAAATTAAAGCAGCGGTTCATGTTATGTCAGCAGAGCAGCACTGTGCTGTGACAGGCGAAAAGAGAGACAGGTTTAAATTCTTCTTAAATTAAAAGCTAAAAAATAATTTTTCTAAAGCAAAGTGATTGGAGACTAATTTGAGAGGGGGATGTACATTTTCTTTTATTTGTTTCAGTATGATATTTTCAATTGCGAATTGATTCACATTAAGGTACTATGACTTCATTTTATTTAATTAGCACATATTTTAGTATGTGCACTACTACTTTTGTTCAGAGGATAAAAACAATAAAATGGGTGTTGTGATTTTAAAAGTAGTACTACAAAAGCCCTAAGCAAAGGCAGCAGTTGACACAGTGAGATCAGACTGAGTGCCAGATGGAAAAGCAGAACTGGACATGAACAGACATCCAGTTGATAGGAAAAGTTGTGTGCTAACTCACTGTGTGACTGATGGCTGCTCCAGCTCTTAGTAGGTATTTCACTGCATCTAGATGGTTGTTTTCACAGGCTGCCATCAATGGTGTTCTCTGCTCCCCATCAAACATGTCCAGGTTGGCTCCAGCCTGTGTGTGCAAACATACATACAGCTTCCCAACATCAATGAATCAACCACAGGACTTCTGGATTTAAATCAAATAATCATTTTAGTCATATTTAAGGAAAAAATTCAAACATTTGAGGATTCCATCTTTAGTCAATTAAATATTTTTAGTTTTAGATGAAAGAGATGAAACCTAAATCAGCTGGGATGGGCTCCAGCCCCCCCTCGCAACCCTACAGAGGATTAAGCAGTGTATAGATAATGGATCTAAACAGCATTTCAGAGGAAATCACACTGTGTTCTAAGAAATGTGTTTTTTACGGACAGATTGGATAATTCATTTTTCATGTTTTCATGTCCATTTCCAGCAGTGCTTCTATTTACTTCTTTTTCCATTCAAAAATAAATAAACTATTTAAATTACCTAGTGCTATCGCCTCACGGAAGGTCCTGGGCTCAAATCTCAGGGTGAGCATGTTCACCCTGCGCCTTTGTGGGTTTTCTCCAGGTGCACCCGTTTCCTCCCACGGTCCAAAGATACGTATTGTAGCCTAATTAATGATTCTAAGTTTGCCATAGGCATGAGTGTTAGTGTCGTTGTCTGATTGCTTTAGTTTTTATACATTGTGTATTTGGTTAAGGAGGATCAGCAAAATAAGAATTTCATTGTACAGTGTAACTGCCTAGTTTCTGTGCACGACAATAAACCTCTTCAATCTTGAATCTTGTCTGTGTTAGCCCTGTGATGACTGGCGACTGATCCAATTTGTACTCTGTAGGCTTATTGCCTATTTATGTAGGCTCCAGCTCCCCCATGCAACCCTCTACAGGATAAAGTGGTGTATAGCAAAATAATGGATGTAATTTTTCAATTAGTGACACTTTGTAAATACAGGCCCTGTAGTGCTGTCTGCAGTGAAGCCACTATCTCCTCACCTGGACGAGCATGTGGCATATCTCCTGGTGACCCTCAGAAGCTGCTGCATGAAGTGGGGTACGTTTGTTTTGGCCCTCCATCAAAAAGTTAGGATCCTTCCCATCAACTGTAAGGTACAAATTTAGACCTTGTACTGGTGCTAAAAAGCATACATTAAGTTATTGTAGTTGAGGCCACTTTATGTCAGAAAACACATGTGAGTTACCTAGAAGATGAATGACCTTCTGGAGGTCCCCTTGTTTTGCAGAGATGTACAGCTGCCTGGTGGGGTACTTCACTTTCTTTGGTTTCAAGCTAAAAACATAAAGGTGTCAATCAGTTATTCCTATTCCTAAGTGCTTTAGCACACACTGCACACATGGTTAACCTTACTTTTCATCATCCAGTGCCATCAGAATGCTCTCCAGTGACTCTTTAGGAAGTCTGTCTGCAGCACACACATCTTCATCCTTTAACCTGGAAAGAGACAGCCAGCAATAAGATAGTTATTTGGTCCAAGATGTCATAAAATGGAATTATCCTTTGATAGTTGTAAGTTTGTTCATTTTGAGAAGGAAGCGGTGTCTTCATTTTTCTTAATGAGAAGATGAAATGGCATGAGCCTCATCAGTGCTGTGTTACCTGCTCTGACTCTCGTCTCTACCCCTCTGAGGCTCGCTGGTCTTCTTAGCTCTAAGTATCTGTGGAACAGCCGGTGTGATTGGGACTGATGGCAGAGTAGCCACAGTGGGTACGGCAGGGAGGGACAGCCCAGGGTTGGGTCTGGGCACAGAAGATGACTGCTCAGCCTTCGGTACTGTAACCGCTTTTGCCCCACTGGCATCCTCTCCACAGTGGGGGCAAAACCTGCGATCCTTCAAGATAGAGGCGCAGTCACGGTGAAAGCGGTGAGAGATACTGCCATACGGCCTGCACTCCATGAAGCTGCCCTGTGGAACAGACCCGGAAAACACAGCAGTTCAAGGAGAACAAGAAATGTTTTTGGTTTTTTTTAATTCAAACATTTCAAGTGACATTTTCTTGTCAGGGTGGAAAAAAAACATCTGTGACATTTAGAGGAGTGGTCCCCAACCTTTTGTCTAATGTTCAGCTACTATCCTTAAAAATAAACTCAACCCCTCTCAGCTTAGGAGCGTTGCAAGATTAATTTATTTGTTTCATTTCAGGATGCAATAACCTAAAGTCATGAAGAAATACAACCATCGTGGCAAATTAAAACGTTAAAAATGAGCCTTGGGATATTTGTGCACAGTGGCTTTCCATTTAAATGTTTAAATGTCCCAGTACATGCATACAGTGAGTTACACTGAACTTCAAATTGAGCATAGTTTTTAACCTATATTTCATTGCCTCATTAGCTATTAACAGTTAACAATTGTTATTACAGTTCCTAACGCACACTTGTATTCCTGAATATGAGGCTGTTTTCTCAAAATTATAAGATCATGTACAATAGACTAATGGGGCAGGAATTGGAACTTGCATAAGAATCCTCAGATGTTAAAAACCCTGTCAGGTGAAAATTAAGTTCTTTACCTTGCTAATATGTCCACGTGGTGTTCATGTTGGAAAACATACCAAGAGTAATACAAACAGTCAACATCCTTACTGAGCCTACCTTGAAACTGAGGTGTACTGATGACAGAATCAGACAGCCACATATACAGTCATTCAGTTTCATATGTAACAAATCTAAGGAACCAATCCCATCAGCCTGCGGCTACATACAGCATAGTAGTAATGTAAGGCCTCAGTATGTCTATAGTATGCGAGTATACTTTGTTTCCCCTTACCGCCCTGCAGAAGAGTCCACAACCAGGGCAGCACTGGTGCTTGACCATGCCGGCACGGTGACCCTCGCACAGAACCAGCAGATGGACCGTGTTGGAGGGTCGCATCATTTCCTCCTTCATCACTCGCCTCTGACAACGACTCAGCTGGAGAGAAACAAATCAAACAAATAACCTACCCAACCACACTGCTACAACATTAAAACCAATAGGGTTCCACTACAACCAGTCCTTTAAGATCCTGCAGAACCTCAGTCAGCTGCAGATTTTATACAGATTTTTGTGTTAAATCCAGCTTTAGTTCATGGGACACCAAAAGCCGGTTTATGCTATGTCAGAACAAACCACAGATCAGAAGTTGTGCTTGATCCCACCAACCACGCTGGAAGGCCGGCTGAAAAGCCAAGCAGTCAACCAGATGGATAAGCAATATCAGTAAAAGTAGTAGTACCTTTAAAATCTTACTGATCCTATCCCTACTTGGGTGTGTGTGTGTGTGTGTGTGTGTGTGTGTGTGTGTGTGTGTGTGTGTGTGTGTGTGTGTGTGTGTGTGTGTGTGTGTGTGTGTGTGTGTGTGTGTGTGTGTGTGTGTGTGTGTGTGGCTGTAAAAACCTGAGTCATCCTCAGTCTGCCTCCCTGCATTCAGTTGGCAGACTTTCAGTCTAATAGGCAGGATCCATATCGAGACAGACTCACCGTGAGTTTGCAGATATTATGCACATATCAAATAATCTGGCTACATTTGCAGGCTTCACATGGTGAAAAACCATTTTCATTTTGTTTTGTATATTTGTTAAACTTGAAGGTGTAAAATAAAAGCTTTGGAAATATAAATATCCTTATAACAGCCATTCCTTGTTCAAGAGAACAAGTAGTGACTGTGTTGCAGTGCATTAAAACAATGTTAATCAGCCATCACTTCATAGCCATTTTAATGCTCTGCACTACTAAAATACTGGTTTTATAACCACAACATTCTCTGACAACACTTGATGATTTTTCATTCATTGGAAAAATGCTATCCTGGTCTTAGCCAGAACACAGGATGACATAAAGCCTGTGTAGGAAGCAAGTGGTCTCGCCTGTGTGGTTTTTTTTTTATTGTCAACTCTGAATCTGAGAGTGAATGACAACTGAAAAGATTGTGAATTGTTTGTAGTGTGTATTTGTGTTGTGTGCATTGGATGTAGGTCTTGTATTGTTTGTACTGACCAGTCCAGTGAGTGAGGGAGCAGACTGTCCCAGAGCTTGGCTCCTCATACGAACCAGGCTGTTGATCTCTCCTGCTGCAGATGTTCCTCCGACAGCCACAGGCCCTCCTGAGCCTCCAGAAGGCCCCTGCCAGGCTAGCTGACTCACCCCAGCATGCAGACTGCTGGACAGAGGTAGCAGTTGCTTACCTGTGGAGGGAAGAGAGAGACTCAGCGCAAACCCATCATACCAGCTCTTTTTGCACAATGCCTTTAATATATTTAATTAAGCCATGCAAATTTATTTTCACTCCAGGTATATTTCCTGAGTTACAGACTCTAAAAGGGCCTAGGGGTGGGTCCACATTACTGCATAACATAAAACATTTCAAATGCCTATCTAAATGGCTAAGGCTAATAAACACTGGAAAAAGTAATGCAAATATAATAAACACATACAAATCTATGAGAAAAGATTTGACCCACCCCTGTATATTTTAATGGACTGTAACTCAGAAAATGTTATTAGTACAAAGGCATCATTTTGTACGTCTTCAATAAATATGCTATAGTTATTGTACATAAATATCAGCTGATTGTTAGGGGGTTAGGTGGGGACTTGATTATATATGGAATGACCCTGTAATCTCTTCCGAACTGAAATCAACCGTGAACCTGACTCTGTTTCAGTAAAGTTTAGTGAATTCCATCCACATCTGATTAAAACATAATGGGTCTCTAGCCTGAATCACTGAATGAGATTCAAAAGGGTCTCAATCATAGCTCACATTAATCCTTTCCACTGCAGCTGTCACATTTCCAAACCAAAGAGACATAAGAAACACAAAGAACAAACCAGTCCAGGTAAGCTATCACGGTTTCACACGAGAAAAATATCATACACTCTCTGTTTGGTGACATATGGCAATGCATCTGAGGTGGAACTGTTCCTTTACAGATTATGGCTGTAGCAGATTGGTGCAAGATTAGGGACAGACATGCTCTGTAGTCATCACGAGTCACAGGTTAACTTCAAGTAATGCTGGTCCTGTGTAAATGGAGCTTAACACAACTAAATTTAGGATGTGTCCTTTGTTCAACCTGAGAAGAATCACATTTAACAATATTTAGCAGCTTTTGGTGATAATATGATAATATTACAGGAATAAAGTTCCAGTTCTAGAGTAATAAGGTTTATAATACACTATATTG
This sequence comes from Chromis chromis, assembly GCA_900302755.1. Classification (NCBI taxonomy): domain Eukaryota; kingdom Metazoa; phylum Chordata; class Actinopteri; family Pomacentridae; genus Chromis; species Chromis chromis. The sequence goes on along the minus strand of OMNN01083288.1, from coordinate 12,200 downwards.
CCAAAAGTATTGGCCCTCCTGCCTTTACACGCACATGAACTTTAATGACATCCCATTCTTAATCCGTAGGGTTTAATATGGAGTTGGTCCACCCTTTGAAGCTATAACAGCCTCAACTCTTTGGGAAGGCTTTCTACAAGGTTTAGGAGTGTTTATGGAATCTTTGACCATTCTTCCAGAAGTGCATTTGTGAGGTCAGACACTGATGTTGGACCAGAAGGCCTGGCTCTCAGTCTCTGCTCTAATTCATCCCAAAGGTGTTCTATGGGGTTGAGGTCTGGACTCTGTGCAGGCCAGTCAGGTTCCTCCACACCAAACTGGCTCATCCATGTCTTTATTGACCTGCTTTGTGCACTGGTGGCAGTCGTGTTGGAACAGGAAGGGGCCATCCCCAAACTGTTCCTACAAAGTTGGGAGCATGAAATTGTCCAAAATGTCTTTTGATATGCTTTAAGAGCATTAAGAGTTCTTTTCACTGGAACTAAGGGGCCAAGCCCAACCCCTGAGAAATAGCCCCACACCATAATCCCCCCCTCCACCAAACTTTACACTTGGCACAATGCAGTCAGGCAAGTACCGTTCTCCTGGCAACCACCAAACCCAGACTGGTCCATCAGATTGCCAGACAGAGAAGCGTGATTGGTCACTCCAGAGAACACGTCTCCACTGCTCTAGAGTCCAGTGGTGGTGTGCTTTACACCACTGCATCCGACACTTTGCATTGCACTTGGTGATGGCTTGGCTGCAGCTGCTCGGCCATGGAAACCCATTCCATGAAGCTCTCTACCACTGTTCTGGAGCTAATCTGAAGGTCACACCAAGGTCTGTAACTATTGACTCTGCAGAAAGTTGGTGATCTCTGTCCACTGTGCTCCTCAGCATCCGTTGACCCCGCTCTGTAATTTTACATGGTCTACGACTTTGTGGCTGAGTTGCTGTTGTTCCCAGTTGCTTCCACTTTGTTATAATTCCACGAACAGTTGACCGTGGAATATTTAGTATGGAGTAAATTTCACAAAGGGACTTATTACACAGGTGGCAACCTATCACGGTACCACGCCTGAATTCACTGAGCTCCTGAGAGCGACCCATTCTTTTACAAATGTTTGTAGAAGCTGTCTGCATGTCTAGGGGCTGGATTTTATACACCTGTGGCCATGGAAGAGATTGGAACACCTGAATTCAATTATTTAGAGGGGTGTCCCAATACTTTTGGCAATATAGTGTATGTGAGTATGCAGTGTGTGTGCGTGTGCGCGTGCGTGCGTGTGTGTGTTACCAGTCATGGCCATGCTGCTACGTCGAGCCCGGCTCTCATCCTGGCTCAGTTGTCGATGCAGTTTGGATTTTGTCGCAGCAGTTGCTGCGGGTGACAGGTCAGGATTACTCAGCTTCCTGAAGAGGAGAGGAGGGGGAGCTGCAAACTCCTTCTGGAGAGAAGTAAAGATTGACAGAAACAAATCAGAATACACATTAGACTTTGTCCAGAAGGTGAAAGAGACATCATTTGTCTTTCTTCATGCATGATTTCCTCCTGTACAGGTGATAGTTTGCATATTGTACCTGATTGTGGCAGTAACACAACTGTACCATGCACTTTATAATTACAAACAATGGTTAGCACAGATGATTTGGGGATCTTTAACTGCTTTGACAAGGCTCCAAGCAACCATCCTGACTTGTTCAAGTCAAGAATTTGCTTTTTCAGGTCTTTCTGGAGCTACTCAGACTTTCCCATTGCAGTGTCTCTGGCTGAGTCTAATGAGTGGATCAAATTCAAATTGGCTGAGAGGAGTCAGCAGCTCTAGTCATCTGTATCACTGACGAGAACGTGAAAGGTCATGCTACTAAGAAAGTTTGATGAAAACGGCTTTCTACATGATCAAAAGTCAGTATTCAAGTAGCTTTATATAGATTTTTGACACAGCAGATTTCCAGAGGACCCACAATAGATCTATGAAAGAACCAAAATGTATGAATGTTCTTGTGACAAAGATGCAGAGGTTTCAATAAGCCCCATTAAGGTGTACCTCATATCTTAGCCATCCTAATGACTCAGCAACCTATAGCAACGTTCCATACTTTAACACTGTTTATGTGTCCATGTCTCTCTTGTCTTTCAAATGTTAGCTAATGAAAAGAATTCCATCTCCTCTACAATGATCCGTGTTGGTGTCTGGACCTGCTGGTGCTACATGTCTGGCTCTGCTGCTGTTTGGCCTCCAGCAACTCAACTAGTTGCTGTCTGCTTTCAAGACACTAACGAGCAGAAAGCACATTCATAGTACAGTCTGTATCGTTTCACCACTGTCCTGCTGAAGCTTCAAAAGGCAAGGAGTTGAACCTGCTTGAGCAGACAATGGAAAGTGAAATAATCTTAGTTTATTTCTTTCCCTAAAGTTCTGTCAGTGCAGACATAACCTCAACATTCAATCGCATCATTAATCAGTCTAATTTGACATAACTAGCATGAACTCTCACTCTAGGTCATGATTCATAACAACTGAAAACACAATAAAACTCAGAGCTAATTGGTCCAGTCCCGTCTTGATGATATACTGATGCTTTAGTGACATTTAGAGGTTCATAGTATTGTAGGAAATGATTTCATCACTGATGGCAAACATGTAACTTCTCAGATACCATGGTGAATGCAGTGTAAAATGAAGGGATGATGGATCTCTGTACCAGTACAATCAGTCTAGGAGTTTCTAGACAATACCAAAATGATTTGAAACATCCAAAAAACACAAACTTTGTGTTAAACAACACAATGACGGTCCGATCCATTAGAAAACACAAGTAAAGTTCCATGAATGCATTTTGCAAAGTTTTGGCAGCAGGATTTAGTGATTTGAGGGCTGCAGACACATGAACCCATTTTCACCCTTTCTCTAACTGAATGTTAGTATAAGCCTTAGAAGAAGTACTTCAACTGTGCTTTTGCACTAAAACTATTGATATCACACAGTAAACACATTGTCAAAGAACATTTTCTATATCACATATAGCATATAATAGTGATTGGTTCAAAACAATGTTTTTGCAGTGTGCTAGTCATTAATTTATAGACAATATGTATGAGAAAATAAAACTATTTCTATTCTGTTCTTTATATGTTTAGTTTTTTTCTCTTAAAAAAAGAAAAAATAAGAGAAAAAACAACCCAAAAGTACCAATAAGAGTATCATTGTAGTACTGGACTGATAATCAGTATCAGTAAGAGTAGCAGTACCATTAACATCTTAACAGTGCCCATCCCTATTAGCACAAAGCTAAAGACTTCTTCGGCCTGACAGAAGACAAAGTTCCCCCTGCTCCCTGACCACGGACCCCAGGATAACAGAGCAGGAAAAGGCTAACACCCAGTACATTGCATGCCTACCACCATCTGTCTGTACCATTACGCGACAGCCTGCGTCCATTCCTGTCTCCTAATGCTGTGCCCCAATACATTGCAAGTCAACATTAGAGCTGTTCCTGAGTTGCTTTATTAGCTTGTGAATACCTAAAATTTTATGACTGTCTTGCCACAACCTTAATTTGGCAAATGCTGCTGCTAAACTCTTGTAGATCAATTGGACTCAGACATAAGCACAAACATAGAACCCAGAAAACATACCACCATGACAACTGTAATGTTAGCTTTACCTCTTTGTTTCTGCTGATAACTTTTATCTGTGGTAAGTAGCATTTTACACAACACTGCTGGAAAGAATAAAGGAGAACATCATTGTATCCTGAATAGTAACCCTTCGTTTCTTTCAGTGACAGCGAACACAACACAGACTTTCACTAACTAGTCTGCTTTTTGAGGCTCTTTCCTGTTGACTAAAGTAACTTTACTTCCCTTATAGCAACACTTTCCTGTGACTGCAGCAACGTGCTGCTCCTTCTATCACACAGGGAGACGCTCATTTCACACAACAAAGCTTGTAGTCTTGTCTAGTCTTGTCTTCAGGCCACAAGGAGATGTGGCTGTGTAAACACACTGGTTAAAACATATTCATTCAGCTAATTATTAGGGCTGGGTATTCGAATAGTCGTCATTAATTGGACCCGAATATTCGAATAGTAGTAATCACTATTCGGACAGCCCTACTAATTATTAAGTGTTTGTTTACAATTGATAGACAGAGATGGGCAGTGTTGAAGGAAGTACTCAGACCCTTAACTTAAGTGCACTGCACCGAAAATACTTCCTAAAGTAAAAGTATGTAAGTATAATCAGGAAAATGTACTGAGGTATTAAAAGTAAAAGTAATCAATAAAGGAAACGTGTCCTGTGGTTGTTTTGCTATAATACAGTATATTAAATCCTGAGATTACTATGACTCACTCATACATTAATGTAAAAGCAGGATTCTATGGTACTAATCCTAACTGCCTTCACCTCAGACAATTGGAATCAGGAATCGTTAGAACCAGAATCAATGAGCAGAATCAGAATAGGTCAAATACAAACAATACCCAACCCCAACCAAACAAGCACTAATGAGCCTGATGTTAAAAAATCTGAATGAAGGAAAAAGTATTTTTTGCATACTAGTGGTGAGTGTTCAGTTTTTCATTTATCCAGTGAGGCTAACGTTCTATACTGTTAAATGTAAATGTATTAAACACAAGACACTGAGGGAAGGCAAAGGCGCTCTGAGAAGTGAAGAGACACATAGTCTGAACCCAACCCTGCTGACTTAAAGTGCGTGTTGTTGAAGGTAAACAGTCTTCTTTGAGTTGCTAAGTGAGCAGATAGTTCAGTGTTACATCATGAGATTACTCACATGTGTGTCTGAGCAGGATTACATTGCAACATACCTGCTTCCTGTCTGTCACTGAGGGCACTGTGTCCTGATTGTTAGTCCACTTACAAAGCTTCAACTGCCAGAAAAGGGGCCATCAAATTCTTTAAAATAAAAAAACCTTAACAACTCAACTTAGATGTCACAATCAAAAGACTTTGTGGGGTAAAAATCATATTCAGATTCTGACACAAAAGAAATCTGTGTTAAAGGTTGCTGTGAGTTTTGTATCGACGGCTCCAAACTTCTTTTGTCCTCCAGCATCACTAACTTAATGTGTGTCCACTCCTATATACTGTCAGCAGCCAGCTCCTGATGATACTTTAGGTGGCCTAAATGTTGCTTTTCGTTCTTTTCGTTCAAGTTCTGTAAGAACATAAACAATATCTTAGCAAACACACACGTTTGTTTGGCTGCAAGGTCTAAAGCTATGAGCATTCTACATTTAAGTTTTTCACTAGTGATTTGGATCTAGGACCAGAGCTAGAGCCAAATTGATGGTTTCTGTGTTGGAACTGTTTCCACTGGGACTGGTATGTCTGCATAAGGAACAGGTGGTTAATCTGTAACAGCACCCCTTCTCTTCATCCTCACAGCGCTGTTGTAAATGGCAACCACACTAACACAGTAACAACCGACGACATCACAACCTTTGAATTGATTACAGGTTCATTCTTTGACAGGAGTGCAGACCTTAGAGCAAATACAATGATCTTGCCACACATACACCTTTATACTGCAGACAATGCCCACAACTCAAAGAGCATGAAATCATTTTCCTACAGGTTTGCTCTTTTCAGAAACACTCTGTCAAACAGACAGGGAAAGAGAGAAAACAGCAGAGCCATTCACCATTTCACAGCTCGACAAAGTACTGGATGTACTTTTAATACTAGTGAGCTAGGACTAGTACTAAGGCCAGTATCTGAGACAGAGGTTGCAAAACTTGTTGAATCTTTCAAGTATTCCACAGCTGAGGATATCAGTATCAGTACTGACTGCCACATTATGATTTGAAATCTTATCAATTCAAACTAGCAGTACTACCCTGTATGTTTCTGACTTGTGAAGTTTAGGCACACAATGTGACAATGCAGTGGGTCAGTATGTCTTCCTGCCTCTTTGGAAGACAAAAAAGGAGCTATTAATGGAATAATGTCAGCTATGTTACCTTCGGAGCTCAATCCCAGATCTAATATACTGCTAGCATTTAAACGTTAGGTGGGGGATATACGGGGATATAGCATAAGTACTTGGGTATCTGGGTGGATGACAGGCTCTCTGGAGAGAGCATATTGAGCACCTAATGAAAAAACTAAAGGTAAGGTTGGGTTTTTATCACGGCAAAACAGTCTGCTTTATTAATCGGTGAGGAAAACACTTCTACACAGTCTACACTGTTATGTTTTTTCGATTATGAGGACATAGATTACATGCATGCTGCTGCTTCTACTCTTCACTGCTAAGCGTTTTGTAGCTCTCTATGTTTTCTATCCAACTCTGTGTACTAATATTTCATCTGGTTTCCAGGCCTTCATTAAGCCTGAGGAGACAGCAGCACTGGTACAATTCCATGCCTCATGACTTCATAGCTCTGATCAAAAGATGTGGAACTGAAGAGTGCAATTACTACTTCTAAGCTGGTAATTATTTTGTGTTACTTAATTCCTATGTTGTTCTGATGTCTTCTGTTTTTGTTGTGTATCACTTGGGCCACATTTGATGAGAGAGAGGACGAGGCTGGTGAAGAGGGAGAGGTCCCGACTCTCACACACCTGATGACCAGAGTGGATGTGCAAGCAGAGAGATTTCAACTGAGTCAGTGTAAAAGACAAGGTAGCCCTCTACATTCAGTCACAATGGCTAATATTGACAGCAATCATGATTTTGCTTCCCACAATTAAATGAACATGATCTACTGTGGTACTGACGTTTAAAATGCATTCTGCTCATAGAAAACTCTGCTCAGTCATAGGGTGACCAAATCATGTCCTGGTGCACCTCCCCTTCATGTGGAGGCTGAAGAGAGCTATTCTGCCACTATACACTCTCACCTTCTACAGAGGCACTGTGGGGAGCATCTTGATGCATCAATGTGTGTCATAGGAATAGCAGAGTATCGGTGCAAGCAAAGCACAAGACCGTGCAAAGCATAGTGAGGCAGCTGAGAAGGTCATCGGGGTCCCTCTACCCTCTATGCAGGACATCTTTTAGAGACAGAGTAGGCAGAGCCTCCTCTCCCATCTCTCACACAGGCTGTTCACTCCTCTGCCATGAGGCAAAAGGTTTCACAGCATCAGAACCAGCTCTGTGAGACTTTGCAACAACTTCTTTTCTCAACCTGTCAGACTCCTAAACATCCTGATGCCACACACTACATGAAGTCTTGTCTGACCTCCCAAAGACACGGTGTGACCACAGGTGGACAATGTAAAGAGTAAAGAGAAAGAAAACGAGGCACCTCAGTTACAAACAAAGTATGCAGTGTTCTGGCTGCAAAATGGCAACCTTGAATTTTCCATATCTTGTGTCATGTCATATGTATAAGGAGTTCAAAGAGAACCAAGCAGACCCTGCTTCCCCTCTGTTTACTAAATTGCTTTGGTATAATGTAAAATATGGCGTCAGTCAGTACATGCTGAGATACCAAAAACATGTGCCTCGATTTCACTGACTACTACAACTGCAGGGTTTGTTTTTTAAATTTTACTTTCCTCCACTGATTTCATTGGCTGAAATGTCAAATGTTGCTGCCGTATATAATTACATTTAATTCCTGACGTTTGGAAAAGGAGAAATGGAAGCAGTGTCTATGCAAGCTCAACCAAGAAATGGTTTCTTCAGGAGAGACACACCAGTCTCTCTTGTCTTTTGTGGTCCAGATTTGTATATGTCACAGTAGAAATCGTGATCCAGGATAATCACCGATCTGTCCTAGGACAGACTGCGATCAGGATCTGTCCTTGGACAATCAGCGATCCTACTAGGACAGATTGCGATCGGAGTCTCTTCTAGGACAAACTCAAATGTATTTTAATGATATGATGCTAAAATAAAGGAAACAACAATATTCTTACAAATACAGTAAGAAAACACTCCTTTATGATCGAATGAATACATTCCCATTTATGAGTTTATTCTACTTATTTACAGTATTTACAGTCTATTCTGACTCCAACAGTCTGTGGGTGGCACTTTGTTGAACATGGTAGTCCAGCTTTTCTTGCATCCCTAACCCTCACCCTAACCATAATTAAGACTTCTGTCTTTAGGATTTATATTGTATTGTATTGTTTGTATTGTTTTTTGGTAGAATCACCGTTTCTCCTAGGACAGATGGCGATCGGAGTCTGTGCTAGGACAAACAGCGATTATCCTGGATGGCGATTTCTACTGTGACATATACATTGCACCAGTTCTATAAAAGTGACACCACACAAAGCTACAGCTTAAGTGTGTTACATTAGCCCCTTTCAGACATGGCACATGGAACACTGCTGATTTAATGGATGCGTTACAGTTACGGCATTGTAGTCACTCAGACATAGGTAACGTTTATGTTACGATATACCCACCACACTGCCGGAGAGTGCCGCGGTACGGACGCAATATTTGTCTTTCACACAAGACTAGTTCATACACCAAGAGACGTATAATGTATACTACTGCAATAACAGAATAAAACTACACTAGTAGCAGCTGATCACACTCTCCAGATAACTAACAGCCCAGTTCATTTCTGCTGTCTTAAACAGTGAAACTGAAAGTTCAGCACTCAACCTGAGGATGGTCGCTAAGTAACTAAATATTAAACTGCAGCTGATAAACTGTGACTCTGTGTGACTCACCTGTCTGAGGTGAACAAAAGCACACAGGGTGACCTGCTGGTGGATCCTGATCAGCCCATGCCCATTGTCCATGTCAGGATCATTTGTAATGAAAGCCAATGAAGTTACTACTGTTGCCCTGTGTATAAATGCACACGGCTCTCTCTCTGTGGAGACACTCGCTGATCCTAATGCTGTCGGATGCTGCAGGTATTTAATATACTAAGAGGAAATAGTCCTGTTACCGTCGCTGTTGTTCTGTGTGCAACTCTCTTTCTTTAGGGACCTTCATAGGATCCTGAAGGAAACAAACTTCAGCTCCTGTTAACATCTTATGGGGAAAAACACTCAGATTACATTCATTAAAAGTTACAAACTGTGTATTAAGCGTCTCTGAGAAGTTTTCGGACAAACATTGATGCTAAAATGTTGAAAAATTCTTTCAGAAATCACCTCACACAACTCAAGTACCACTGCTTGTGTGTGTCTATCCGATAATGTGATGGTTCAACTCAGACTGGTGCTGTGCTCATAGTGGTTTGGAAGTGCTACTAGATTCAACCCAGTAATTTTGCCAGTGTGACTTTTGTGGAAACGTGACCGAGGTGGCCATACGAAAACTGAGCCGAAGCGTTTAACTGCCGTCAGATTAACAGAATGGAGTGCATGTCCGAACAAGGCTATTGACTCAGTGTTAAGGAGGAAGTACTGACAGAACGAGGTGGAAGCAGATATTAAAGCAAAGATTGAAAAAGTAAATAAAGACAAAAAAAGAAACAAAAGAATGACAGATGAGGTTTATGCCAACAAAAGGTCAGTCTCAGCAGGTCTTTCCCAGCCTGTCTCCTTTAATGGCCCCTCTACCAGGGTGAGGTGCCCTTTACTGGGCTGCACAGTCGCTCTGGGGGACATGAAGAAAATAAACCACCGCTGAGCCACAGTCCAGATACCAACATGGTTGCTGTGGATCTCTTCATCAAAAGAAGATGTGACTTCAGAAAAGAGTTGACTACAGTTACAGGAGACAGAGAGGAGGACTGAAAATGTTAGAGGAGGGAGGTTTCTTTGTGAATAATGGGAAAATATGACTTCTCACCTCCTTATCTTCTTCCTTCTGTGCACACTCTGCAAATCGTCTGCGCCAGAAGAGGCTAAAGGCTCACAAGGTTGATTTATTTTTCCTTTTAATTACTAAGACAGACATATACTGGTCTGTGAGGCCAGACACTGGGCACAGTAGATTCAATTGGAAAAAAGTCTGTCATTTAAGTTTTCACATGTGAATATTTGGCAGTAGGATTGCATGATGGAGACACTGGCATGTAATCTGTACAGGCCGTTGAATTCTGTAAGATTAAATCATCCCAAGATGAACACTGACAGGCACATAATGCTAGTGCAACACTATTGTGCAAGGAGACGATCAGAGATCAAGCCCACTGAGAGAGATTCATGTCATGGGTAATATGAAATAGAAGGACAGAGCAGTTAACTTGAAAGAAACTAGTGAATGGGATGCACAGCAACACAAAACACACACGCTCAAGCACACACAGTGTTCATTGGCATTTAGAAACTGAATAACAAGCAAATTGGTTTTCACAGCTCGGTTACCTTTGACACAAACTGCTTCTTTCTATTCCTCATGTATTTTGTGGGCTTTTCACAGACACACACCTGGGTGGAGGGTGCTTTCAGGGCCTAAAACTGTCCTCGTTGAGGCTTTCTGAAGCAGATCAAAGGAGGGTTTTAGAGGAAGCTGTGAAGATGCTCAATAGTTCTTTTTTTATTTGCCTTTTCAAAACAATCTGTTTGACTGTCCCACTTTACCATGTTTGATAATGACACTACAAAAGCTACACATTTTGGCATTAGAGTCTTACAGAAAATGATTGTGGTATGTTTTTGCTTTGTTACTATTTAGCTGGCACAATGTCTTCCTTTTATTTTGTATTCATTACTGTACGGAAATGACATCTATTGAAGCATCGGGTCTAGTTCCAAGTAGGGTTTTAAATGCACATCTGTACACAATTCCATCATATATTATACAACATATGTTCACAATACACATTTTTGAAATAACTACATTTTGGCACAATAAATGCACAACTGCTTCCAAAAAGGAGATGGGGGAACACTGGGAAGAGCATGCCTACAGCAACTTTAAGGATTTAACCTCACATTTACTTCTGATTTCATTTTGCCTGTTGACCATTAAGTTAGTTAGAACTGTGACCACACTTAAATTGTATTGCTTTCTAACATTTTTGTCTATTTTATTTTATTCAACTTTACTTCCACCCACTTTATTGTAATTGAATGCACTGCCTCTTAAAGCACATGCAATTCAACTTGCTTTGCTAGAACTAAACTTGCTTCATGTGTTGGTCATGACATCCAATTTTGTCTCTGAATATGAAATGGATTTGATCTGCTAAACAACCTCTAGACATCTGCTGCACAGTAAGATGCAAATAACAGCATGGTATTTGGTAGCACAACAGGTCAGAGCCATGAAAACAGGGAACAGATGGACTTGAATCATTACAGAAAATTAAAAAGAGAAGGCTGCAATGTCCAACTTTTGGATGAGAAGTGAGAGAAGAGAAAGATGTTATGATAGCTAATTGAGGTTATTGTATTTGGCCCTCAACACCTCAGAAACACTATCTATTTTTGATCAGGATATGTTGTTCAACATAAATATAAAACAGGTCTGTAGGACAGCATTCTTTCATCTGCATAATATTGTAAAAATCAGGAACATCTTGTCTCAGAGTGATGCTGAGAAACTAGTCCATGCATTTGTAACTTCCAGGCTGGACTACTGTAATTCCTTATTATCAGGATGTCCCAATAACTCTCTTAGAAACCTCCAGTTGATCCAGAGTTCTGACAGGAACCAGTAACAGAGATCACATTTCTCCTGTATTCGCTTCTCTTCATTGTCTCCCTGTAAAATCCAGGATAGAATTTAAAATCCTGCTTCTAACATATAAAACTGTTAATGACCAAGCTCCATCTTATCTTAAAGAACTTATTGTACCATATCATCCCCACAGAGCTCTTCGCTCTCAGACTGCAGGTTTACTTATGGTTCCCAGAGTTTCCAGAAGTAGAATGGGAGGCAGAGCCTTCAGTTATCAGACTCCTCTGTTGTGGAATCAGCTCCCAGTTTGGGTTCAGGAGGCAGACACCCTCTCTACTTTAAGATTAAGCTTGAAACTTTCCTCTTTGATAAAGCTTATAGTTAGGGCTGCTCAGGAGCGCTAGTTTGGTGCATAGTTGGTTCAAATCCTGTTCCTCCTAAGAACCGGTTTGCATTTCCACTGGCCAGGAGCCAAGTTGGAGCCATGCCATTGCATCACCAGAAGCCATCTAAGCTTGTATCGATTACATAGCAGTTAAACAAACACAATAAGTTGATGATAATATCTATGTTCATCTTTATAAAGATGAACATAGATATTATCATCAACTTATTGTGCTTGTTTAACTGCTATGTAATGGATACAAGCTGAGACGGCTTCTGGTGACCAACGGCTCCATCTTGGCTCCTGGCCAGTGGAAA
>OMNN01083287.1:0-13869 GCA_900302755.1 Chromis chromis | reverse complement strand
ATCCACGGAGAATTATCAGCAATTCTAGAACACTGCATGTACAGCATCACACACCAACAGACAGCTTTAGCTGCTGCCTGGTGGACATAGTAGAGCAGTACTATAGAGAGAGAGAGAGAGAGACAGAGAGAGAGAGAGAGGAAGAGAGAGAGAGAGAGGAAGAGAGAGGAAGGGAAATATTTCGCACATAACACCATGGAGATACGGAATCTTCGATCAGCCCATCTTTTTTTTTTTTTTTTAATCAAAATTTTAGGAGCCTTTTCCCCGCACTATTATAATTATTATTACTTTATTTCTCATTCCTTCACATATGGTGATGTTTTTTCATTCTAGGCAGCTCGGATGCACTAAAACACTGCCTCATGACTGCGCTTCTCGGAGCAGGAGCTTCGCCCACTGCGCTTTTCATTTGTGCCTTTGCTCCTACAATCCTCAAATGGCATCAGCAATCAGGACAGCAAGAAGAAGTTGTATTGATTGTATTCCGAGCAAATGACAGGCTCAATTACAACGAATAAGTCGACAGTTTCCCTATGCAGTGGGTTTGGACGTGGGGGCATTTAACCCGAGGAAAGAAAGAAAGAAAAAAAAACACACCGAAGGCAAATAGCACCGGCTCTGCACATCGGAATTATTGGATTTATTGGACTTTTTTTTCTTCCTCTTTTACACTTATTTTCTGCATGTAACTGACATCATTACGCTGGTAAATCCAGGCCTTGCATTACCTGCAGCAGCAGTGGCGTTGTTTACATCATATTTAGGGCCCACATGTGTGTTTTGTCACATTTGCATGAGTCATAAAGTGAGTTACATTAATATGTTGAAATAATTTTAACAATCCCCATTTTGACCCACTAATGGAAACCAAGCTGACACCTATTCCGTCCCCGTGTCACAGCTACGACGCACCAACTCGAATTTCCACCACCGTTCTTTTTCTGGACTTTTCATTTACCGAAAGAGGGATTGAGGTCCCTGTTATGTAATAAATACAGCGGGGAGACAGCGTCTCCTCACCACTAACCTCAGCCGCCTACTGTTGCCTTCTTTATTCACGGCGATAAGCATCTCTTAGGTGATTTATTGCGACCTTACCAGCATATCTGCCGCGTAATAAATGGCACGTCCGCCTGTATAGTGGAGTCAACTGTCTGAGTGTGGAGATTTGTTTGTGCTGCTGGGTATCATATCCATCCAAAGGGGTGCCCGTCTTATATTTTGTTTGAAATACCCAGAATCCAAAGTAGTCTCCAACGTCGTTCTATTATTCATTGGTATTCATTTCAAAGCTGCATTCCATTCTACTGAAACTAATGCACCCGTCCTCTCCTCTTCTCTTGTCTCTCCTCTCTGCCTGAATCTTTCACCTCAAACTTCACTTTGTGAGGGTGTGTGTGTGTGCGTGTGTACCTGTGTGTAATCACTACCCCCATTTCCTCCCTCCCTCCCCCAACCTCCCCTCTACTCTCTCTCTGTTCTCTGTTGCAGTGCTGTGAAGTGGCTCTGTCCCTGGAGCCAAGACTTCATCCCCTTGGCGTCAGCGAGGATGCTGTGGGTTACCTTGCTGAGCACCATAGCCTTAGGATGGACCACCCCGATCCCACTACTAGAGGACTCCGAGGAGATCGACGAGCCCTGCTTCGAGCCCTGCTACTGCGAGGTCAAAGAGGGCATCTTCCACGTCCACTGTGACAGTAAAGGATTTACAAATGTCAGCCAGATCTCCCAGATATGGAGCCGGCCCTTCAAGCTCAACCTGCAGAGAAACTCCATGAGGAAGCTTTACTTTAACAGCTTCCTCCATCTTAACAATGCCATATCCATTAATCTGGGTAATAACGCCTTGCAAGATATCCACGCCGGAGCGTTCAATGGCTTAGGAATACTCAAACGGCTGTTTCTGCATGAAAACAAACTAGAAGTTTTCCGGAACGACACTTTCCTGGGGTTGGACAGTTTAGAGTATCTCCAGGCAGACTACAACGTTATCAAAAGGATTGAAAGTGGTGCATTCAGGCACCTTCACAAGTTGAGAGTGCTCATACTAAATGACAATCTGATCCCAGTGCTCCCAAATTATCTTTTTCGGTCTGTATCACTCACACATCTGGACTTGAGAGGAAACAGACTAAAGACTCTGCCTTATAAGGGCACGCTGGAGTATGTTGGGAGGAGCTTGATGGAAATCCAGCTGGAGGAGAATCCCTGGAATTGTGTGTGTGAGATTGTCCAGTTAAAAACGTGGCTGGAGAGAATCCCTTACACAGCTTTGGTAGGTGAGATCACATGTGAGTACCCGTTCCACTTACACGGGAAAGACTTGCGGGAAATCAAGCGCAGTGAGCTCTGTCCTCTGCTCTCCGATGCAGAGATTGAGGCCAAGCTGGGAATTCCCCGGGTTCCGTTCAACAATGAGAACACATGGCCTACTAAACCTTCCTCCATGCTCTCATCCTTTCACAACACAGCCTCTTCTGTGGAATATAAGGAAAGAGTTGTCAAGCCGACCAAACGATCTCGGCCCACAAAGAACCCCCCAACCCCTCGTAGCATCTACCCGGGCATCAACCAGCCCCCTATTGCCGGTTACCAAACAAGGCCTCCCATTCCAATAATTTGTCCAGCTGGATGTATTTGCAACCTCCACATCAATGACCTGGGGTTAACAGTGAACTGTAAAGAGAAAGGCTTTCATAACATCTCAGAGCTCTTGCCACGGCCCCTCAATGCCAAGAAATTGTATCTCAGTGGGAACCTAATACAGAAAATCTACCGTTCCGATTTCTGGAACTTCTCAAGCTTGGATTTATTACATTTAGGGAACAATCGGATATCTTACGTCCAGGAGGGCGCCTTTATCAACCTACCAAACTTGAAAAGTTTATATCTCAATGGGAACGACATTGAGAGACTCACCCCCGGGATGTTTCGGGGGCTTCAAATGTTGAGTTATCTTTACTTTGAGTATAACGTAATTCGTGAGATACAACCAAATTCCTTCTCCCTGATGCCCAACCTCCAGCTGGTTTTCCTTAATGACAACCTGTTACGCTCCCTCCCCACTGATGCCTTTGCTGGCACCAACCTTGCACGTCTCAACCTGCGCAACAATTACTTCCTCTCCATGCCTGTGCGTGGCGTCCTGGAGCATCTGCACTCAATCGTCCAGATCGATCTCCATCAGAACCCCTGGGACTGCTCCTGTGATATTATCCCCCTCAAACAGTGGGTGGAAAAGCTCTCCTCTGTCATCGTAGTTGGAGATGTCATCTGCAAGACACCTGAGTTTGCTTTTGGGAAGGACCTGCGTTCACTTGAGGTTGAGGTCATCTGTCCCGAGCTTAAGTATTCTTCAGGCCCCTCCCCAGCTCTGCCCGGTGGAGATGATCTCACCACGGGGAGCTCTGACTTGGGGGAGGCAGGTGGGAGAGGGGCTGTCCCCCTGTCTGTCCTCATCCTCAGCCTCCTCATCCTCTTCATCTCCGCTGTATTTGTGGCTGCCGGGCTTTTTGCCTTTGTTCTTCGTCGCAGGAAGAAGCTGCCCTTCCGTAAACGTTCCGAGGTCGATCTGACAGGGATCCAAATGCAATGCAGGATTTTTGAGGACCCACCGAGGCAAAGCTGTGCTGGGAACACTGGCACGCCAGAGAAACCGACGCCCAGTATGCACACACACACTCACGCCAGTCACACACATGCTCATGGCCACGTTTATGATTACATCCCCCACCCTGTGACTCAGATGTGTAACAACCCCATCTACAAGCCCAGAGAGGGGGAGATAGGAGAGGAGGAGCGAGCACAGTTTTCAGAGAAGAAAGACAATGGCAGCAGTAGCAACAGTAACTACAGAACCTTGTTAGAGAAAGAAAGAGAGTGGACCCTGGCTGTCTCCAACTCTCAGCTCAACACCATCGTCACAGTCAACCACACCACAGCTGACATGGCAGGGTTTCATGAGAATGGAGGGCTCTGCCCGACAGTGATTGACAGTCAGAGACCCACACCAACAGTGGGTTTTGTAGACTGTTTGTATGGGACAGTGCCCAAACTAAAGGACATGCATGTGGCGCATGCGCACCCACCAGGCATGCAGTATCCGGATTTGCAGCAGGATGCACGGCTGAAAGAGACATTGCTTTTCACGGCGGGGAAAGGCTGCTACCCCGACCCGTCCCAAAGCGATTACCTCGAGTTAAGGGCCAAACTTCAAACCAAGCCGGATTACCTCGAAGTCTTGGAAAAATCTTACCGGTTTTAGCATCTCTAACCCATGGAGAGAGAAAAAACAAAACACAAAGTCAACATATTCACTTTGCCACCCTCAAAAACAAAATCACCCAAATCCAATATTAAAAAATTAACTTGAAAAAGCAGCATGATATAAAATAAAAATATTATATTACAGTCACAACAATGTTTCCCCCCCAAATCACTTTGGAGGAGAGGCCATTCTCAGATATTTCAATTAAGTGCCTTTTTTTCAGAGTAGCCAGCAATGTCAACAGCCGTTATTTTTATAATATATAAATATCTCTATATGCCCACGAGAGAGCAAAAGAGGAACAAGAGGGGCACTGGGGAATAAAACATACAATCCATCCTACATCTGTCACTAAAATCCGTTTTTATGGAGTTACCATGATGCGTTACCAGTTACCATGAAGACACACGGGAGCTGGACGTCTCCCTGACTTGGGGTTTTTCTTTCTGTCTCTTTTACCCCTGACTAGGATGTACAAACACCCGGAGGCCGTGCACATAAAGTTTGTAGGAAAAGATCGAAAGAGAGGAAAAAAATACATATATTAAAATGAACTGCAGTTTGCTGCATGCACTCGCTTCAGTGCAGGAAGTGAGAGGATTTACTCAGAACTATCACATCACATTATGAACAGAGATACTGCAACGCATTTACAGTTCAGTGTTCTATTTAATTTTTATATCTTATTAATATGGTTATTACTATTAATGAGGACTTCTGTCTATATCAGGGTGCTTCTCGTAAGAAAGAAGCGCTGACGCACGGATGGTAAAACATTTGTGAATATTATTATAAGACAATGCCGAAGGTTTTCTGGATATTTCCACACACTTTGTTAAGACCCCTCCCCTCCATTGCTTCTGGATTCCCCATCGCCACCCACTAACGGCTTTGTAGGAGGCACTTTTAATGTTTTCTCTCTCACAAAGATTTGAAGAAAAATGTGCATATATTTATTCTGTAATTTCAGTGAAGAATTTAATTGTAAAGGTAATGTTAAATCAATGTATAGTGATTATGCGTCTGGTATAGCCTTCTTAATAAAAACAAACTCTTCAATCAAATGATGAAAGGGTTGATGCCACGGTAAACTGTGTGTGGAGCGCTGCTGACAGGGGTGTTTATTTTTGGTGTCCTGTTGAAGCTGTGGTCAGCCACCGTGAGATAATGCTGCTGGAGGTGAAATGACAGAGGCAGGGAACGTAGAGGAGGGCAATAAGATTTAAACTCAGCTCAGCTTCTCAATATTTTTGGAGTAGTACCAAATTTATTTAAGTCAAGGTTGATAAAAGGGACAGAGCTTTTTTTATTTTCATTTTCCTGAAAAGTATAGTCACTTCTTCTGTTTAATGGTAGTAGTGCACAATTTTTATTTGCCACCACATTGTTGGTGCTAGTTGGACACAATCTGGAGTTAAAGGAATGTGCCAGATCAAGTCAAGTGAATGCTGCTGGTCTTTGAAGTCGATGATATGAGAGGCATGTGAGGGCATGCTGCGATTGTCATTATCCAAACGGGTATTGCTGATCTAGGCTACTAAGCAGTAATTGAGAGGGCGAGTGAAAACGTGATTGGAAGATGCTTTTTGAATTTTCACATCTAATTCCTGTGACTCCCTCCAAAAGTAGCAGTGTGGATTCAGTCCACTGGAGGGCGATAAAAAGGTGTTTCTCATTCATTTGGGTGTTTGTCAGATTGGATGCAGTTAGAAGGTCATGCACAAAATGTTTATCCTGAAAGGTAAATAAAGTTTCATATTCAGATGAGTATTCATATTAATTATTTTCAAAATATTAATATATAAAACTCATAGGTGGCTTGCTTTTTTAAATTTCAGCAGTTTCATTAGTTTCACTTTTGTCATCTAGTGGTATGTGTTTTTTTTGTGCATAGTTTCAATGCATTTTTTTTTAAAGCAATGTTTTATATTGGCTTTTTAAAATTTTTGTTCAGCATTGTTGATTACTGACTGTTTTTTTATTGCATTGAAATCTCATGCGGTAAATTAATCCTCAATTGTCTCCTCCACAGCAATCATCATTTGATTAATTTAGCTTTTTCTTTATAAAATGTCTTTTTTCCCTATCTCAGCTTGGTTCATTTTGGGACCAAGAGCAGACAAAATACAAGAGAAAAAAATAACATCTGAAAACATGTTTGAACCAGCTGTGGGTAATAGCACTAGCACTATTTGTTCTTCTCTTTCCTAAGGTGAAAAATCATATATTGGTTGAAATATGATGCGATCTTGATGTCTATAAATTTGTGAATATCTATGGAAGGAAGCTGCATTTCCAATTTTTGTTTTAAAATGGGCATGATATGCAATCTGCTTTAATTTCAATAGGTTTACTCGGAGTGGTGGTACTCATTTGCAATTGGGTGTTATAGTTTCTCATATGTGTCAACTTACAGTAAGTCAGAGATATGTAGCAAACCACACACTTTCCTGTTCAATGGGAATGCCCCTTAGCATCTAGAACAGTCTTCTCCAGTATTGCTCATCAGTGATTCAGTCTATAAGTTCGCCTAATATGGGACATTTTACCTTGTGTTGTATCCATTGTTCCTTTTTTTTTTTTTGGACAATTATTGTTGCTCAAATGAGTGGAGGTCACCTTTATATAAAGCCTTTGGAAGCATGGTTGCATAACGTCAAGGCTCTTTGTTTTTCTGCTTTCAGAAAGTTTCACAATGCTGTACCCTCCACCGCCTCGCCTCATTCGTCTGCTCCTTTTTTATACTTTATCACTTATGCACATATGCAGATACATGTGCGCACACACTTACACACACACGTAAAGCAGCCTTCCTTTTCCCCTGACCACGAGGTTAGACTATATGGTCAGCATTTTTTAGCGTGCACTCAGTTTGATTAAAAACATAATGTATTACTCTGTTAACCTCAACCCTCACCATCACACCCCACTCCCAAATGAATAAATGAATAAATAAAATTTTGGGATCATTGATAATTTTTTTTTGCTTTAGTCCCACAACTTGGCAACCTTTTATCCTCCACCCCCCCATCACCCGCCCACCATAATATTTCACAAAAATGACTGCTGGGCTTTGTCCCATTATCCCATGCTGAGTGGTTTTATCCCAATAAATCCTCTTGTTATCCTGTACTAATATCTCCAAGTGATTTCATACTTTGGTGGAATGTTAGATAAAGGCAACCAGTGGGACTGAAGGTTGGCTAAATGTTTCTTTTTTTGTGTATGTGTGTGTGTGGAATGTAAACAGGTTCTGCTTCTTTAAATCTCCCCCTATTATGTCGGTGATATTTAAATTTCGCAGTGGAGTTAACCTTTCCTCCAGCATCTCTCGAGATTTGTACGTTGGCAAGACTTCAGCACGGTAAACGCAATGTGTACCTTTCTTTCTGTCCTTTGCTTTCTGCTTTCTGTGTCTTTGTCCCTCCAACTTCTTTGATTTATTGTTTTTTTCCCCCCGCCCTCTGTGTATTGTCTTTCTTTCTGGGCTAATGCTACGGTTGTATTGTGATCCTCTTTATTTGGCACTGGGCTTTGGCTCCTTTATGCAGAGATCTGGGGTCACTTAAGCCTCAGTTATAACTATTTGATGTTGAAAGATCAAGATACTTGCAAAGATTGGCCTGAGGTTTTATGTGTCTTCTTCAGGTTGTTCTGCAAAACAAAAAAAGCATACATTGTCTCTCTTGCAATTCTGTCCCCTTCCCTAACACTTGTATTATGCAAAGTAAGCCTACATACTTTATTTACCTGTGTAATGCACATCCCAGACTTTAGCTCATAGGATGCAGTTTTGGATTAATGGTAACTGATGGTTTTTTATGGCTGACAATATGTTGCTATCCTTTTTTCTGCAGTTAATTTTGTTCCCAGTATAGTTAAGGTAAATTGTGAGAATGCCTGAGAGACCTTTACTTCAGGCATTGATTATTGAGTTGTAATGCAGAATGCAATACCACAACACAAGCGTATTAACACACATGTAACGACAAATAATTCTGTATCACTCAAGGAAAGCAATTCTGTTTCAAATGAACTTATTTTGGAGATATCAGATACTGCAGGCCTATTGGAAAAGCCTCCGTAGCGCCCCCACAACAGCTCTGAATTTACTCTAGCCATTCGCTGTCAGCAAATGTAAGTGGAAATTTTTGTGTTGAGTGGAGCCGGTAACCTGAATGTGACAGCATGGATTGCAGGTACACTTTTTTAGGTTGGTCCCCGGAGGATGTGGTTTCATGTGTGGTGTGGTGTTAAATTTCTCTCCTCTCCTCTGGCATTTTTGCTGAGGATTTGTTTTGGCTTCTGGTTGCTGTTTGGCTGTAATGTGCCTCGACTGCATAGTGAAAGAAGGCCGGTGTCAGTTGTCAGTTCACCTAAGTGTGTTTGCATATGATAGATAGATAGATAGATAGATAGATAGATAGATAGATAGATAGATAGATAGATAGATAGATAGATAGATAGATAGATAGATAGATAGATAGATAGATAGATAGATAGATAGATAGATAGATTCGCAATGTGCTACTTTTCTCTTGTTTCCTTCTGCTCCATCAGTGTTTGTTTGTTGATGGGTGTTTGAAAGTCTTAATTAGCCCAGCCCTAGATTTGGAATGGCAGATGAATAGCGAGAGGAATAAAAAAAATGGAAGGAAGGGATCATATTGAGAGCACTATTGATGGGAGGGAGAGCACAGACGAGCGGCTTAGGGAAGGGCGAGAGAACATGGAGCCGTCAGTAGAGGATTGTGAAGGATGTGGCACTTAGATAAAGTAGGAATCTTTCTTTTCCTCCTTTGTCCCCAAAAGAAGCTGTAATTGTCCAATTAACCAAATGGTGAGTCCACAACAGAGGCACCATGTTAGGAGAGGGGACTGAGAGCAGGCTGTGACCACTTCTACTTTGCATTTTTGCATGCCTGTGTGCGTGGTGTGATATGCTTTCTCCGTTTGGGAAGCAGGGAATTATCTCCAGTTTGCTGAAAAAGCCAATCTGTCTCTGACCACGGTGCTGAAGCTGCAGTATGCTGCAGGTGCTGCATACAAAAAGGCACATTCCACTTTTTGTGCATGCGTGTGTGGTTGTGCATGGCCGGGAGATGTGGGGAGCGCTATCTTGCCAGTGTGTGTGTGTGTGTGTGTGTGTGTTTTTCTAGGAGCTTATCTGAGTTTTCTGTGATTGTGCTGATGGTTCAACTAACTTCTGGGTTTGTTTGTGGTGTCATAAAGTGCTGTGTTTAAATCAGCCCGGCTGTAGCTGTACCTCTCTGAATGTAAAGTTTCTTTTTTTCTTTTCTGCTACTGTAGATGCACTTCATTCAGTGTTCTACAGTATACTGCATCAACCTGCACTGTGTCAGTTGGAATAATCTGCAGAGAAATTTGCTGCAAATTAACCTATTTTAAATAAAACTGAATACAAAAGTCAAACAAAGGCAAAAAGGAGGGGGAAAAAAACAAGCTTTCAGTACAGTTTTCTCGGTCCTGAGATCATGAAAAACCCTTTAACACATCACTCAACTGTGCTGCAGTGCAGGAGCTCGACTGACCCAGTATATGTTGAAAGAGAGCGAGAGAGAGTGAGAGGGGGAGGAAGAGGGAGAAGAAAAGGGGTGCAGAAAGTGCTAGAGTGAGAGTGAGGGAGAGAGGGTGATTCTCAACCCCTCTGCTACTTCTGCTGCCGTCTGTGCTGCGAGGCTCTGCATTCGTATTGTTTGCCTTGTGAATTCTGGGTCCCCTGAGATTGTGGCCCTCTCTCCTGTCTGAAAATACTGCAAGTTTGGGAAAAGTTGCAGTCATTTGTGCTGCTCAGCAGTGTGCTACCGTCTTAGCTTTTTTTTTTTTTTCATGTAAGAAAGATTAACAAATCTGTGTCGTTATCACTCATTTCAGGGACGGGGAGGGGCGAACAGGAGGCATGATTTTTATAAAATAAAATATGGAGCATAGTGTCCCTGGCTGGTGCTCTGAACAGTCCATCTCGCTCTTTTTGTTCCGCAGTGTGGGGGCCTACTTCGTGTTTCAGAATGGCCTGTAGGGAATTTCTTATGGACTGCTGCAGTCATCTTCTCTTCATTCTCCTCCTTCTTCTTTTCCTCCTTCTAATGAGGTGACATTTGCACAAAGTCCCTCATCTGTATCCTCCCATAACTCCTAATTTCACGAGGTTTCAAATTTTTCTCTTCAGTTAACCCGCTTGTGCACTTTTTCTTTTCTTCTCTCCCTCACCTTAGACCTGTTTTTCTTTTCCATCTATCATTCCCTCCCTCTGTACATCCACCAACCCATGTATCTCTTATTTCGTACACGGACAAACATCTAACTGTTGATCTGCTGACCTCCTTGCCTGTCCTGGATGGTGTGGCTGGGTAATATTCCACCGACACTAGTTTAGTTCATTCGTGTGGTCTGTGCTTCACTTTAGCTGACATGGTACAACTGCTTTTGCGGATAGTCTCCAGGGAAGAGGCTGAATCTGTGTGTTTATGTCCATCTATCTTCTATCTGTGTGTTCCAGCCAGGTGCATTGCTTTTTAGAGAGTGCTCCATCACATCTACAAGTGAACCGAGGGAATGGGCCAAACTGGTTGAAATAAAAGTCGGATAACTGAGTATGGAGTCTAAGCCAACTTCCAGAGTTTGTTTTGTACATCCAGTACTGAGTCTCAGCTGTTAAAAAGATGCTGTTTGTTTGGAGGACATTTGTTGTGCTGCCGGCCAAAATGGGGAAAAAAAGAATCACAATAGATTGTTGATCATATATGAGATCAGCATATCATAATTGCTTCATCGACTGCAGTTTAGCACAAATCTTTTGGTGCATTTGATTCCGTCACCCTCAAATTAACACCATTTAACAAAATATATTATAAATAATCTAAAATTAGCCTCAATTCTTCCATTTAAAAAAAAGAAAGAAAATAAATTAAGCTAAAGATAAAGGAGACCAGTATCTCCTTTGTGCTTGTGTGTAGTGGTTTGACATTCAGCTGCTCTGATCCGATCGTGAATGGTTTAGTTGGCCAAGGCCACCTGCTGGCTGCTTGTATAGCTGATGTGCCTGGTTGTTGAAAATGTATAATACCTCTTGTGTAAAAGCTGCCTTCAGGGGGTTCATTGCTGTTGCAGATTTAGGAATGTTTGGTATGGTATTCAGAGATTTAGTAAAAAGCAAGATCTAGCTGCTGATTTGAAAATAAAAGCCTCAAAGTGTGTGTGAAATTTACGCCAATAAAAACCAGCCCCAGAAAAGTGTAATGCAGACTGCTGTGCCAGCGCACTCTACAAATTTGAGTGACATTGGAATTGTGAATGAAGAGAAGAAGAAGAAGTGAGGGGGGAATTAGAGGTGATGAGTGAAGAAGAAAGAAATAGAGAAAGAGAGGGGAAGCAGAGATGAAGGGAGAGGGTTATTGCTGCACTGGTTGGCTCTTCAGTCAGTTTGTGTAGCCGTGGATGGAACATCCCACACTAAATGCTTTAAAAATGTGCTGCAGACTAAACCAAGGAACATTTGCATGCAATATAAATAATTCATGTTTTTCGCAGGGTCACTATGATGCACAGCTGAATTTATGAGGTCAAGTGAGGTGTAATGTCATATCTTATCATACCATAGGCTATAGAAATATCACTTTAATATATTGTTATGGATATGAATTAAGTATACGGCTTTTTGCTTGCTCAAAACACACATCTGCTCCACAAGACAGAGTAGGATGATTTTTGACAGCGCAGGCTAACTTAAATGCTTTTGTAAAACTGTATTACACACAGTGTGCACCATCTCTGTTTGTGTGTCGCTTACTTTGGCTCTTCGATTAGCTTGCCGACTTCCATTAGTCCAAGGCTACGGCAATAGCACAAAAAGAGGGCGAACAGTAAGAAAGAGAAAAGAGTGATTTTTTACATACTGCAAAAGACAGAAAGGGCAGAGGTACTCTTAACAGAGCTCTTGTAGAAGGATGAATATACACCGATCAGGCATATCATTATTAGCACCTGCCAAATATTGTGTTGGTCCCCCTTATATGGTCACAAAGGCTCTGAACCATTGGGCATGGACAAGAGGACCTCTCAGGGTGTCCTATGGGGTCTGGCACCAGGACGTTGGCAGTGGATCCTTTGGGTACTCTGGCTTGTGAAGTGGGGCCTCTGTCAATCAAACTTGTTCCACTGCATCCTGTTGATGCTTGATCAGAATGGGGTCTAGGAAGTTTGGAGGTCAAATCAACATCTTGGGCCATTGTCATGTTCCTCAAGATGTTCCTGATTGTTTGATGTTTTTGCCATGTGGTGGGGTGCATTTTCCTGCAGGGGTAGGCCAGTGACATTATGGGATTTCCATTTGCATGAGGGAGTGTGCTTGTTCTTGGACAATGTTTATTTGGGTGTCTAAGTCTCATCAACACGGATGTTAAAATCCAAGGTTTTCCAGCAGAACACCACATAGTACCAATATGATCAATGTTATTCACTTCACCTCTCACTGGTCATAATGTTGTGGCTGATCGATGTATGCTATTTTGTCAGGTGGCTCTTGCCCTCTGTTATTGATCACTCTGGCTATGGTGTCTAGGATAATCATAACCATGTTATCTAGGGCTGCTTCTGCCAGAAAATCCAAACGCCACATATCCAGAGGTTATTGTCTCACATTGCGACAGCTCAGGTATCCTTAGCTCTGTCAGTTAGCCTCCATAGTTAACCTGTCTGGTGTATGTTTGTGCACTAGAGATGCATTAATTTTATCATTACCCGATATTACTTTCACATACCTATTCGGAGTAACTTTATCTCGGGTTTCCAGGTGATGTCCAACAGTGTGCGCTGCCGGGCGAGCTCCTCCTCGTACTGGAGGACAGTTTTTTCAAAGACTTGAAATATGTCCTCAGCAGCAGCCGTTAGTCGCTCGTTGATAAAGTCCCTCAGACACTGAGCTGAAGACATTGTCACTTCGACGACGGAAATATCCATTTGTGTTATGGCTACACAACTGACTTCCAGCGAACTCCGCAAATTCACAACGTTAACATTGCTAGCATCTTTCAGTTCATTTTCACCATCATTCTTCTTCTTCTTCTTCTTCTCCTGCTGCTGCTGCTGCTGCTGTCTTTCTTCTTCTACGGTCGCGGCTGCTGGGCTGCTTCTTCTTCTTCTTCTTTAATGGCGAATCACCACCATTCGAATCACTATCGCCACCAACTGTTAAACTACATAGTAACGAAATTCTCGTTATTGAAGCTATGTTTTGTAGATAAGATTTAAACAGAATATCTAAAGTCATTTGTAAACAGTGTATTTACGTCCGTGGGTCCAAACCGCTTATGTTAGAGTTGTACAGCTGTTGTCGTCTTTTGTATATTTGAGACCACGAAAAAAGTTTCTGAAGTGATTGTAGCCCTCACAAGTTACATTTAACTGCTTCCCGATGATGTGTAGAGGTGAGTTAAATTTTCTGTATCCCGGTCTTTATTGTTTTGATCAGTTATTCTCTGCGGCCTTCCCTCTCCAACCTCTTATTGACTCTCATGTAGGCCTAAATGCTTTCCTTTACCATCCTACTTAGCATTTGTCACTGTGCCTTAATTCTGCTT
>OMNN01083284.1:0-11252 GCA_900302755.1 Chromis chromis | reverse complement strand
GTAAGGTTCATGACGCAACAGTTTAAAACCGCATTTGGCTGCTTTTTCCACCTGAGCTGCACAACAAATCTACCTACGGGTACAATAAAGTTAACTTGACTTGACTTGACTTGACTTGAGCTGTTGTGCACAGGCGCATTGTCCTGCAGCAACTTCAGTCAGCTCCAGGCTTTCCTCTTTTTCAAAGAAATAATGACAAACATTTGAACTTTTGTAGACAGTCATATCAGGTTTTATAGTGTACAGTTATGCTCCAAAATGCTCCCCTTGTATCCAGGTGAGGCTGTGAACCTTTTGAAGTACCCTTGTAAATGAAGTGATAACAGAGCTGCATTACATGGGACCTCTACTGAGGCCTCTACTGGCCCATATGTGTAATTACAGCCATTTGGCGAGCTGATAACATCCAAAATGAGTGTTTAAAGGCATGAAGGATTTATTTTCATGAGTATAACTTCTAAATATACAATTTTGATACACAGAGATTCAATTTTAGGGGTTTAATCAATTCCAGTAGAGGGACTTTAAAGAAGTCTTAATGTTATAGCAAAGAATCATAGTTTGGACAATCAGCTTTGTAATGACAATTTTCCATCAATCCATTTTCCCATTGCCATTACTGCACAGGTGGAGTTAGAGTGAACTTACGCAGACCCAAGAACGTATTTTCCAGTCCGTTGATTTGCTGTTTAGTTGATGTTTATTTACAAATAGCAGAGATGAACATACCGGGTTTTCCTATTGTCATATGTGGTTGTCTGTCCTGATTGTCGTGCTGGTGGTTTGATTGCTGCTCTGTTCTGTTCCTGGTCTGTTCCTGGTCTGTTCCTGGTCTGGTGAGAACTGTGTGCTCTTTTCCCACTTGTGCCCTCCTCTTCCTGTCACCTATGCCCTCTATATATACACACATCCTGTGCCCAATTACCGCCACCAAGTGTCCAATAAAAGTGCAACTAAAATATCTAAATAAACTAAACAACCTGCCAACAATAAACATAAATGGCTCCTACAAATATCATTAAAAAAACAATGCTATTCGATTTCTTTTGTAAGCGTATGTAAATCGCCGATGGAGGGGGGCGCCAAATCTCGCATAGGGCGCCACATTTGGGTAGGGCCGGCTCTGATGTAACATAAACTGACAACCCTGACAACATCCTCTAAACATCCTCTAAACGTTCCTTTTAATTCATTACATCTTAGTTAACTTTTAATCTTGTAGGGACATTATTTGAAATAAGAAATATCAATATAAGAGTCTTTGAACATAAAAGTAAAATGTTTTCTTTAGATATTATTACAACTTGTGGTAATGTTCTGGTAATGTCAGCCAATAGGGAACATTCCCTGCTCGCTGGGAAGGATTTTCTTACTGTTGCGGTGACATTGTCATTAATAATTAAACTAAACCACTGGATGTTCAGTTTCTCAGATGCTGGGAGTGCATGAAGACTCTTGTGCTCACTCTCGCAACCAGTAGTAGAACATTTGGTGTGCTTTGCTTAATGTTAGAGTTAACAGCAGCTCTAGAAAATAAATAAACCTGGCAACTGCTCATTGTGAATAGCTGAACAAGAAGCAGGTGGGCATTAAGGCGGCAGGACTATGTCCACATTTTTGCTGTTCGTCATTTCCTGCTTTGAAACTGAACAAAATTCTGATCGTCTTCTAGAGCTGGTAGGTCAAGTCTAGTTGAGAGGGGGGTTCAACAATGGTTGTAGTAAGTATCTTTACATTCTCACAGCTTTTGTTTTACACCTCAAAGTTTAGAAACCTTTTTTCTTCTTCTTCCTTTTATGCCTTTATTGGATAGGACAGTGGATAGAGTCGGAAGTGGGAGAGAGTGAGGAAGGACATGCGGTAAATGCCCGAGGTCGGAATCGAACCCGGGACAGCTGCTACGCCTCTGCACGGATGTTCAGCATATGGGACCATATGGGGCTCCACCTGTTCCATCTGGGTTGATCCAGAAGATTCAAGGTTTACATCAGACGAACCTAAAATATACAGCTGTTAGGGCAACATAGGTTTTTATTTTATCCCAGTTTCAGATGCATATGTTTCAATAAAAGCTGAAACTTTAAAATGTACCTGGTTACAAGGACATGCTTGGATAACTGCCGGCTCACTGTAATTTGCTCTGGCTAAACCCTGCTGCTCTAAATACACTGTTCTCTGTAATCCTGACTGTGCTGGAGGAGCTGGTGTGACATCTAATCTGTTAAAGTGCAGCCCGGTAATTGGCTTGGAGGTTAGTTTAATTGGGAATAGCCGGTCAGGTCAAGGAATCGGGTACAATGTGTTCCAGTTTATGATATATTTAGATTTAATTATGTAGTTGCAGGAGTCAAACTAACAACAAGAAAGACAAAGTAAATGGGGAAAACCTTAAATGACGATCAGTGGATGAATTCATTATAGCTTAGAGTCGCATTCTGACTCAATTCAAATGTTGTTTTGGTGTAATTTCTTTCTATAGATACCAACTTTCTAACCTCATGTTTTTGGATTGTGGGAGGAAGCTGGAGTACCCACTTAAAACCCACGCTGCACTGGGAGAACATGCAAACTCCATACAGAAAGATCCCAGGCTTCCTAACCGGGACGCGAACCGGGGATCTTCTAGCTGTGAGGCAACGGTGCTAACAACCGAGCCACCGTGCAGCCCAGTCTTTGGAGTTGTTTATCAGGAAATTCTCAAAGCATTAATGAGAAAATAAGTCCTGGACATGCCCAAGATCCATGTAAATTGTTGTAGTTGATTATTCTGCACGAGTAATGGTGCATGTATGTACATTTGTATATAACTAATCCCACGTTTAAGTTTTCTCAGCTCAGATTCCCATTTATGTTTAGTTTGCACACTGTCTTGTGCCTTATTAGCAATTACTCGATATAATCTTGCCGTATATTTGTCATTAATCATCCCACTCTATTACATTTTTTATTAAATAACGAGGAGAGAGAAAGAGATGAGGTAAAAATAAAATGGGAATAAGACAAATGCAGATTCTGTACAGGTTTTATTTCTGTGCATACAGGAATCCCAGCATGAAACATAGACCAATATCTGTTGAACGTATCGACACAAAGCCACATACAGAGACTAAAAGCAGACTGTCCAAAGTGAACCGCGTACAGGTGGTGGACAAACATCTATTACCGTATATATAGTAGGACATTTAAGCTGATGGCATGTGAGAGCTATGAGTTGGCAAGTTCTGGATATACTTGTGGCGTTTACACTGTTGATGATTTGCTGGTTTGAATATACAATATAATGTTTAGTTTTGAACGTACGTCTGACCTGCTCTTTTTTTAATCATTTTTTTTTATTATTTTAAAAAAAGGAGGCAAATACTTTAAAAAAAAACAACAAAAACAAAAAGGAAAGTAATAAAAAATCAGAGACGACTTTACCAGAATAAATTATACCAATATGGCTTATCAGAAGCAGCAAGCATGCATTTTTTAAATATATATATATACAGTATATATATTCTATTGTGCTTATAAATGCAGGTAGGCTATAGGATAAAGCTTTACAAGTGATCAAGTACAACAGTGTATCTTATTGCATTGTGTATGTTTCCATAAACAACCACAACCCTAATAAACCTGAACATTAAGTGCTCTGATGAATTAAACTCTCAGACAACAGACGTCAGGGACGACTTCACCATAAAGGACATGGAGCTCAGCACCAGGCGAGCCCGTTCTAAGTAAGACAACCCCTGGAATACTGTCTAAAACACTGAGTGTGTCTGAGTTAAAGTGTATCTTGTGCATCTCAATGTGTGAGTGTGTGTTGAAAAGCTTCATAGGCACTCCTTCAGACTGTGGACATCGCAGACCGCTCGGGTCCATCCAAGGATCAACCGCTGCTCATTCTCAGTACCGGGGAGCTGCTGACACCAAACAGCTGCATGCTGAGTCAACACAGCAACACTGACCTGCAGAGGGCAGAGAAGCACCCAGGGTGAGACACAAGCTGGAAATGAAACGATATAGGTGCAACATGCTTTAGATGGTTTTTCATAAGCCTCTGCGTCACTAATACTAGTGTTGTCTTATGGGGCAAACATTTATTGATGTACATCAGGGGTAGGCAACCCTGGTCCTCGAAGGCCACTATCCTGCATGTTTTAGATGTTTCCCCCTTCCAACACACCTGATTCAAATGATCAGGATCGTTATCAGGCTTCTACAGAGCTTGATGATGAGGTGGTCGTTTGAATCAGGTGTGTTGGAAGAGGGAGACATCTAAAACATGCAGGATAGCGGCCCTCGAGGACCAGGGTTGCCTACCCCTGATGTACAGGATCAGTTACTCTGATTTCAGATCAAGTTCCATGAATAAATACACTTATACCACTTTCATGGAAAACATTTCAACATGTCAAAGTAAAGAGTTGCTGTGTGGCCCTTTGTGAACATCCATCCATCCATTATCTATACACAGCTTAATCCTCTGTAGGGTCGCGGGGGGCTGGAGCCTATCCCAGCCGACTCAGGCGAAGGCAGGGGACACCCTGGACAGGTCGCCAGTCTATCAGAGGGCCTCACATAGAGACAGACAAGCAAGCACACTCTGATTCACACCTACGGACAATTTAGAATCATCAGTTAACCTCAGCATGTTTTTTGGACTGTGGGAGGAAGCCGGAGTACCTGGTGAAAACCAACGCTGCACAGGGAGAACATGCAAACTCCACACAGAAAGATCCCAGGCGTCCTAACCGGGACACAAACCAGGGATCTTCTAGCTGTGAGGCGACGTTGCTAACAACCGAGCCACTGTGCAGCCCCCTTTGTGAACTTGTTAAATAATAAAGTTGCAATTCAAATACAAGTATTACTGGATGTGATTATGATGTGCAAATGCTTCACTTGAACCTACCAAGTAAATTGCTTTGTTTCCATGTAAACTTCACGAAGCCTTTTACATGACGGAGCAAACTCCGGTCTGTATCGTCTTGTTGTTACGGTTCTTACTGTACCTGAAAGCAAAAAAAGAGAAAACGTCAGAACTGTTGTGATGTCAGAAAGTCAGAATTCATCATCAACATCAGAAGAAGAGGACACAAACCCGTTGAGGTTGGCGGGCTCTGAGTGGTAGACGTGCTTCCCCTGCTCGGCTATCGAGGGCGCATGGTGTCCGCCACACTGGCTCTGGCTGGCCTTCAGCGGGTGGAAGTGGTTCTTCAGTTCGACGTGGCTCAGGGGCAGCGGCATGTGTTGCGCTTCGTGTACGTTCCCGTTGACCTCCTCCAGCTTGTCTGGGCTGACGTGTTTGCGGTTTCTCGTTGGGGAGGACACGTCGATCACCTTGATGTCTGGGATGCTGGCCTGCCTCAGGACCAGCTCTGAGTGGGCCAGCTGCAGTTTCTTCATGTGATTGATGGCGACAGCAGCATTGTAGGCTTGCTGTAAGATTAACAAAGAGATCTTAGTTCACCTTAACTGCTTTGTGAGACATTATGCGTCTTCTATATCAAATCTTATCATACAGAGCCACAGAATAGGTTCATGTTAATTTTTTTTACTGACAATCAATCAAACATGTTTTGGTTCCCCTGACACTAAAAGCACTACATCAGCCATCCATGGCCTTGATTACTGTGCGGTATCTTATTAAACTGTCCTTAATCAGGAAGGATTTAGGTAGGCACCCGATTAATCCGCTATAAACTGCAGCTCCTCAATGAGCTTACCACTTCAAAGCTAAGAAATCAGTGTGGACTGACCTTCCATTTAGACTTGGCAAAGTTCTTTTGGATCTGAACGCTGACTGAATAGTAGATGTCTTGGCTCCGGGCCGTCTTCCCGATAATCCTGGAAAAGGGTTGACGAAAGAGAAAAGCTTACATTTATTTCAAGGTAGACGTCAATCCTGAATCCGTCTGGGTGACCCGATGCTGTGCGTCACCCTCATGGCTTACACGGATGTGATTTTACGTCACTAAGATGTTAAACATCCAGGGATGGGAGAGCAACAACTGCTAACTGGAAAAGGCAATGCTCATTTTTTGGATTTATATGACTTCTAAGAATCTAAAATGTAAATGTAAACATGATAACTGTGCTACAGTAGCCTGTTCAGACATTTTTATTGTGTTAATTTGTTCAAGAAATGTAAATGCATGGCAGGATTTTTTTTTAAAGATGCAAAATATAATATAACTGAACACTTTTTACAGTCTCATTTGATGCATGATCACCAATATCTGCACTACAACCTTCCCATGATATAAAGCTAATGAGTGCCACTCACCAGGGATGTCTGAGCGCCTGGTCTGTGGAGTAGCGCATGCTGGGATTCTTCTGCATCATGTTACGTATGAAATCCTTTGCTGCAGATCAAAACAGTTACAGACGCATTAGAGATAAGGCAACGTTCTGCGGCTACACAACGGGTCTGTGCTGACGCTCAGTGTAGTTACCAGATTCAGAGATGTCATCCCAGAAGGGCGAGTCGAACTCATACTGCGCCTTCATGATCTTGGAGAAGAGCCGTGTCTCACTTTCTTCATAAAACGGGGGATATCCACAGAGTCTGCAATGAAAACATAAGAATTTATAATTGCATCATCTTTCTTTAGTTAAGTAACTGTGTCATAAAAACCATGAGAACAGCAGCGGAAATTAGTGGTACAAGAAGTATTCAGATCCTCTGTCAGATCCAAAAATACATGTTCTAACCTTTATTGATCCCCTTGGGGAAATTCCTTCTCTGCATTGACCCATCCTATTCAAAGTTAACCTTAACTATACATACTAGGAGCAGTGGGCTGCCGCGGTGCAGCACCCGGGGAGCAGTCAAGGGTTAAGGGCCTTGCTCAAGGGCCCAACAGTGGTGGTGACTGGGACAAGAGGTCTCACTTTCCCACCTCAACCTCTTGCCAGTCCGGGGACTCAAACTGGCAACCCACCGGTTACAAGTTCACTTCACAAACCACTAGGCCACCTCTGCCCCAATAATATATAATCTAACAGTCTTGACACTAAAGGGACAATCTGGAGCAGATTTCAAGTCTTTATACTTACAGGATGTAGGTGATAACTCCAATAGACCAGCAGTCCACTGCCTTGCTGTAGGGCTTCTGTGCCAAAACTTCAGGAGCTGAAAATGAGAAAACATGTTAAATCTTTCCCACGAATGTGTCAAAAAACAAGGGTGTAAATAATACGTACCGCCCTGGTGTTACACCCCTGTGTGTTCTAATGACCCATTTCAAACCTCCCACTCAGTAAGAGTCCATATATTATTCACCAGACTGACATGTTTCCTCACCTACATATCCCGGGGTGCCACAGGCTGTCGACATGATGCCGTTTTCCACCATCTTCGACAGGCCAAAGTCACTAATCATGATCTTGGAGTTTTCCTCCTGGCTGTAGTAGAGGATGTTCTCTGGCTGCACGGGGGACAAACACACAGGATGGTGTCGTCAGTGAAGAACTTCTCAAAGTGTTACAGTCGGAACAGTTCCAAAAAGTCAAAGTAGCATCATTTACTGATCAATGAGATCCCAAGTTAAAGGAATATTTTAGGGGGGGAAATTAAATAACATAGATGTATAGAATTATAACGCTACAGCTGGTTAGCTTAGCATAAAAGCTGCAAACAGAGGAAATAATCAGCCTTACTCAATCTAAGGCAACAAAACGCAACCTTGCAGCACCTCTAAAGCTCATTAACTATTTCTTGGGAAGGCAACTAGCCAAGGATCCTGAGAAATAGTTCGGCACATAACCTACGTAACACCACACATTTTACTTTTTGCAATACTTTTGCAAATTAAACTTGTTAAATGAAAATAACAAGACAATAACATGTTAAATTAATGAGATTTAGGTTCTGGTAGGCCTGTTGTTTTGTTGCCTGTTGACAGAGCCAAGCCAGTTGTTTCATCTAGATTTCAGTCCTAATGCTAAGCTAAGCTAACCATCTGCTTGCTGTAGCTTCATAGTGAACATACAGATACATATAGAGAGAGTGGAATCAAACTTGTCTTTTACTCTTGGTTTAAACACAAATAAATACATCAAAATGTCAAAACTAAGTCTTTAAGCATTTTTGGATGGATTTCAACAGGTAGTTTTTAGCTTTTGCATCAATATCTGTACGTCCTTTAAGCTCAGAGAATGCACAAACTGTATACATTTTGGATATTTAGCATATTTATATACAAAGCAGCAACTGAAGCATGCTATATTACATTAATACAAAAGTAACCAAGTGCAATGTCATGGAGAAACAGTATAAGGGGTGGCTGTGGCTCAGGTAGTAGAGCGGGTTGTCCACTGATTGCAAGGGTGGCGGTTCGATCCCCATCCCCTCCACATGCCGAAGTGTCCTTGGGCAAGACACTGAACCCCAAGTTGCTCCCAGTGGCAGGCAGGCACCTTGTGTGGAAGCTCTGTCGCCATTGGTGTGTGAATGTGTGAATGCGAAACACATTGTTAAGCGCTTTGAGTACCACTAAGGTAGAAAGGCGCTATATAAGTGCAGACCATTTATTTATTGTGTTTGGTTATGTTGTCTGGGCCGTACCTTGAGGTCTCGGTGCACGATGCCGTTCTCATGCAGATAACTGACGGCCTGCAGAACCTGCTGGATCACACTGCTGGCATCTTTCTCCGAGTACATCCCCCGGTCCAGGATCCGGTCAAACAGCTCACCGCCTGAAACACTGGTTTAAGCAGACACAGCTACCGTTAAAAAAATGAAACCTTAAATGCGATTTCAATTTGCAAATCTCCTCATTTGATAATAAGATTTTTTTAAAAAGCGGGAAACTCACAGCTGCATGACCAGATAGTAATGGGTGCGACTTTCATAGAAATCATCCATCCCCACGACGTTGTCATGCTTGATTCTGTTTGAGAAAAGATGTGCGGTGTCGTAATCCCATCGCAAAGTTCACATAACAACAGGCAGAAGGA
Source organism: Chromis chromis (assembly GCA_900302755.1). NCBI lineage: Eukaryota > Metazoa > Chordata > Actinopteri > Pomacentridae > Chromis > Chromis chromis. The sequence goes on along the minus strand of OMNN01083284.1, from coordinate 2,303 downwards.
GAAGGCAGATCAACAGGCCTCCCTCCCACGCCGACTACTGACAGAATGTGAAATGAAAGGCTCATAAAAATTCAAACGTGAATCACCTTCGGAGCACAGTGATCTCGTTCTCCAGGTTGAGATCCTTCTTTCCCTGTTTCTTCTTCACGCACTTCATGGCAAACGTCTTTCCCGTCTTCTTCTCCTTCACCATGTAAACCTCTGAGAAGGCCCCTCTGGTAATTAACACAGAAACACATATTGGATGTGAGTTATTGATGAGCTCGTCAGCGCAGGGAGAGATAAGGAGTGGAAATGAGCCTTCCCTCTTATTAGTCTGGGGCCGATGTTAATAAAATATGGGGAACTTAACAGCACGGAGAGTTGGCCTCTTTCTGGGTCTACTTTTTTCTCATCAGAAGCAGCTGTGGCTTGTTTCTTAATTTGTATACAATTAATTTGCTTTTTTTAGCAGAAATCCTTTCATTCAAATGGAGAAATGTTTGCAGGATTTGTTGGACATTTTGGGAAGATTTGGGTAAGTTTTGTTGTTTGTGGCAGACTTAGATGCAAAGATTGACTTTCTAACTTCAGGAAAACTCACAAAAAGTGTTTTTTGCACTTTGGTTTTTGGTATTGAATTTTCATAACAGCTATAAAACATTAAGTTCTGCGCTTTAGAGGTGATGGTTGGCAGATTTTATTACCTTTGGAAAAAATCAGGCTCAATAAAAAACACTATGACGTGCTTTAAGTACTGCTAAGGTAAAATAACACTACATAATTTACATACATTTATGGGCAGTGGTGGCGCAACGGTTAAGTCTCTGGGCTACTGATCAGAAGGTCAGAGGATCAAACCCCGATGCCGCCATTGTTGGGCCCTTGAGCAAGGTCCTTAACCCTTCCTGCTCCATGGGGGCCGTACCATGGCTGACCCTGTGCTCTGACCCCAACTGGGATATGCGATTTCGCGATGCTGTAAAAATGTATTCGTGACTAATAAAGGTTTCTTCTTATTTAGCTTTTACTTCATAGATGCCAGTTTTCTCGACAAGAAAGCAAGAAAACAACTGAAAAAAGCATTTCATCCACACTTCAAATTAAATTACTCTTACACAATTGCATCCAAAGACTTATTGTCATGCAATGGATGCTAAATGTGTTCCCCTCCTTGCCTTATTGCATCATCCAGGGATAGCAACTCCCTGATTTAAGTTTCTTGGAGAGCAACAGAATTAAAATAAACCCAAGCCAGAGATAGCTAAATCAAAGGGTTCAATTCAGATCTCCCAGGAATCTCTGTGGCTTAACTATTCATAGGCGAGGAGCTTATTATTCTGCTCTGCTCCGTGTCCTCGCTATGTTCGGCGTTTGTCTGGGAATAGTTGTTCTACCGGGTAGATTAGGCTCCTTATCCCTGACGCAATGGAAAACAGCGGCAGGCTGAGGGCTCAGGACGCAAAGGTCAGGAACTGAGCATGTGCGGCAGGGATCCTTGGAGACAAGAAGCTCCTGCACAGAGCACAGGTCAGGTCACAGGCAGGTGTCAAGGGGCTGAAGGGAGACTCTGGCTATGCTGCCTTCTCTCCCTAAGGTGACACAAACACAACTGATTTGACCTGAAGCTGTTTTCAATTTTCTTATAAGTGCTGCACAACCACGTCACGTTCCCAGGGCTCATTTTCCTCCCTTCTCAGGAGAATCAATCAATCAAGGCTCGAACATGAAAAATGACAAAAAGCCAATCAGAGATCGCTGACGGGGTAACTTGAGTGCGTAAAAACCAGCGTGTCCTCATTACCCGGAAACCACCAGGATGCTGTTTACGCTACGTGTGATGAGGTCCGCTGGGAGAAGCTGCTGTTCTCCCGTCCCCTCTGGATTCTCTTCCTCTCATTGCGATGGAATAAACGATGACAAGGAAGACTAAACCAGACACCTGGGACGGCGCAAAGCAGCTCTGACGCCTCCAATGACGTCAGAGCTGAATTAAAGCTTTAATTTTATTGCTCCACATCATCATTCTGTGTTGATGTGCTGCAGATCAAATCAAATCAAATAAAATTTTATTTATAAAGCACTTTATCATACAATAAAAAGTAACCCAAAGTGCTTCCCAGAATAAAAACATGCAACATAAAAACAACACATACTAAAAACCCGCCCCCAAATACATACATAGACCACATACCCACAATCATGCCCGCGTAAACACACACACACACACTCACACACAACCACCCACACAACCATATACACTACAACAATAGTAACAGATAAACCCATTACAAGCACACGTCTCCACCCACTTCTCCACGAAC
>OMNN01083283.1:0-16011 GCA_900302755.1 Chromis chromis | reverse complement strand
GAGTTCATATCTTTCCACACAGATAAAAAATCATCCAGTCATCTGCACTGATCATCAAATTACAATATCATTTAGAGTTTCAACCTAATTACTTCACATTTAGTTATTTAATGATACTTATAAGGCATATTTCGATATTTTAACTGGTTTAAATCATTTTCTAGGCCCAAATATTTCAATAATAATAATAACAACAACAACAACCTAACCTTTATTAATCCCCTTGGGGAAATTCCTTCTCTGCATTGACCCATCCTATTCAAAGTTAACCTTAACTATACATACTAGGAGCAGTGGGCTGCCACGGTGCAGCACCCGGGGAGCAGTCAGGGGTTAAGGGCCTTGCTCAAGGGCCCACAGTGGTGGTGACTGGGACAGGCGGTCGCTCTCACTTTCCCACCTCAACCTCTTGCCAGTCCGGGGGGCTCGAACCGGCGACCCACTGGTTACAAGTTTGCTTCACAAACCACTAGGCCACCACTCCTCCAATATCACAATAGCAGAAAGCTTTCCTGGTTTTAAAAGTCACTAAACTAAAAAAAAACATTTAACTAAAAAGTCAGTAAAACATATGATAATGAAACTACATAGATAAAATGTGAATTTAAGTTTAATTTAAGCTTATACTTATTTTCGATGAATTCAATGAAAACGCCCAAACTGGAAGTATTATGTATTTGTAGTATTATGTGATGTGCAGTATTTCATTTTTATCTCATTTTCAAGTGCAATATTTTATTATCACATGCATATTACTTAACACCATAGTGTAATTGCCAGTATTACATTTCACTGTTTTATTCTAGTATTTTGTATCATACTTTTATTGATTTTCTACTTTTTAAGCACTGCATTTCTTATGTTAGGGTTATTTTGTTTTTCTGAGCACATATCTGGCACAAGAACTTCCTTTAGGATTAATAAAGATCTTATCTTAGATCTTATCTTAGATCTTATCTTATCTAAGAAGAAGGCAGTTAACAGTGCATCACGGAGCCGGCTGGCCCATTAGCCAACATAGGCAAATGCTAAGGGCACCGTGGCCTCCAGGGGGCGCCACAAAATCGGGAAGAATATGTAAATCGCCGATGGAGGGGGGCGCCATATCTCGCGTAGGGCGCCACATTGGATAAGGACGGCTCTGGTGCATCAAATGCACTCTTTTATTTTTTCTTGTGTAATGTTTGCTTAAAACTGCAGAGCCCAGCTGTTTGTTTGTTTTTAGGAAATGACATGCCCTTAAAAACATCAAATTAAGAAATTAAGATTCAAGGTTCTATTGTTTTGGGCGATTTGGCAACACTAGAAGTTTTTTATCTTACTCGTTACTCTAATAAGACAACAATCTTAACGCCAGCTGGCTGGTGTAACTGAGCTACTGGTGATGGAAAAATCACATTTTTAGGAGTACAGTGAGAAGGTCCTAACCCCGTGTTCTACAAGCTGTGATATGCAGAAAGAAGGAATGCATTTATGACTCATAAAAGCTTCATGAAGAACAAAATAAAGATAAACTGTGCAGCGTTTATGGTCCCAGTCATGTTTCTGGTTTTGCCTCGTGTTCCCAGTGTTTCCTCTTCCTCCCCGTCTGTGTCTCATCATGTTTGTCAGTGTGAGTTCCATGTCACTGCTTGTTGTGGTTGTGTGTCTCTAGGAGTTTTACCTCCTCCCTTTGTGTGTTTTCCCTCCTTTTTGATTGTCTCTCCACCCTCATTGGTTTCACATGTGTCTCCTATAAGACTATATATAGTCACGTCTCTCCCTCTTTTACCTGCCGTCCACCTGCCTGAGTTCTCTGCCTGAGTTCTTCCCTGTGTTCCTCATGTCAGTCTGGTTTGTGCTAAGTTTAGTTTTTCTGTCTTTGTGTTGTTTTATGGATGGTTTTTCTGCCTGAGGTTGTTCCCAATGCTTTTGTTGCCTGTCTAGACTTCTGTTTTTCTTTTTCTTTTTACATCAGTGTAGTAAAACTCACTTTTTGTTCATCATACCTGCCTGTAAGATAAAGTAAGATAAACCTTAATTAATCCCTCAGTGGGGGCATGGTTACAACAGCAAAAGAGGAAAGTGCAAATATCAGTAAAAAAATAAAAAATATACCAAATATACATAAGTGTGACTTCTGACTGTCCAAATTCATTTGACTCACAAAAATATACAAAGAAAAGCAAGTACAAGTACATAAATATATACATACAATATGTACACTGATCAGCCACAACATCATGACCACAGACAGGTGAAGTGAATAACATTGATCATATTGGTACTATGTGGTGTTCTGCTGGAAAACCTTGGATTTTAACATCCGTGTTGATGAGACTTAGACACCCAAATAAACATTGTCCCAGAACAAACACACTCCCTCATGCACATGGAAACCCCAAATGTCACTGGGGGGAAATGCACCCCACCACATGGCAAAAACATCAAACAATCACGAACATCTTGAGGAACATGACAATGGCCCAAGATGTTGATTTGACCTCCAAACTTCCTAGACCCCATTCTGATCAAGCATCAACAGCATGCAGTGGAACAAGTTGGATTGACAGAGGCCCCACTGCACAAGCCAGAGTACCCAAAGGATCCACTGCCAACATCCTGGTGCCAGACCCCATAGGACACCCTGAGAGGTCCTCTGGTCCATGCCCAATGGTTCAGAGCATTTTTGACCACATAATGTGTTATGCCTGATTGGTGTACATACACTATATATACACTTATAGTAGCTAAAGCCAGTATGCATGTATTTTTAGTAGGGTTTGTGGTCAAACATATTGTGCTAGACTTATCATTATAGGTCTGATTTTTCAGACTATTTTTTCATTAATGCTAAATTATGGTGCAATGACATGAAACACTCAGTTTGGTACAATGGAAGGAGATTTTTTTTGTTTTTCATGTCCAGACACATTTGTCTTTTCAGAGATCAGAGACTTTTTGGGAAATCAAAGAACAGAAAAATACCTGATTACTGTTTGTGTATCTGTATCAGCAGCATGCATCAAGTAGCATGAATCCAGGTAAATCCCAAAGGTTGTACTCTAATCCCACATGAATCACTACATATTTATGTGCTGATCAACTCTCTTGTCTCCCTCTGTGTGTCTGTCTTATGTTTCTCAGTCGGCTTCCCACATCACACCGACCAGACTCAAAACGTGTGTTATGAGGATCATTAAAAAGCGGTGAGTGTTTTCATTGCGATCCCAGCTTCTTTAGTGTCTTTATTTTACAAGCTGCAGGGTCTGATTCAGCAGTGGCGCCGATTCGTGCCAAAACTGACGAAGGTGAAATTTATCTCTGAGTGGAATGCAGAGTTTCCGAATAAAACCCAAACAACACATTAGGCCGTTTACGGTGAGTAAGTGCTGAAAATGAAGGATGCAGGCCCACATAGAGTTCACACCCATCGAGTTCTAGGAAACTTATTTGATCATTAAAGTATTTTAGACTTTAGTTTGGCTTCTTTTTCATATTTATTTGTTAACATCAGAACTCTAAAACCCACCGGCTGGTTTCACAGGCACATTATATTTAAAAAATCCCCAAAGGTCCACCATTTATTGGATCGAGAAACTGTAAAAACAGAAATAATCGACAGATTTTCAGCTTTACGGTGTTTCCTAAACAAACACATATGATGTGCAGTTCCATTGGGAAAATTAATCAAATCTTGGCTTAAAATTGTGATATTTCATCAAAATCCCTTTATTCTGGGTGCCCCGATAGCCTAATGGTTATATCGCGTGACCCAAGTGCAGAGTCGTAGCGGCTGTCCCGGGTTCGATTCCGACCTCGGGCGTTTACCGCATGTCCTTCCCCACTCTCTCCCGTTTCCGACTTTATCCACTGTCCTATCCAATAAAAGTGTTTGGCGAGAGGATTATAGAGGGAGGATGATTTAACAGCGGTCCAGTGTGCACCCAAGACTACCGCGATGGATGATAGATGGCCAATATGTGGGGAAACGGAGCGGACGGACGGGGAACGGAACAAACGGACAACAGGTGAGTATTAAGGATGTGTGAATATGTGTGCGTGTGGGTTTAGGTGAGTGGCGGTGCTTTTATTGTGGCCTCTGACGGGACCACTCCGTCACAGCCAAAAATAACAGCCATTTTTAAATCCCTTTATTCTATATGTCTCATTTAAAAGTTAACCAAAAATAAACCAGGTACATTAACCAGATTATGTAAAAAAAAAAAAAAAAAGTTTTGTACTCCTCCGCACAACTAAGAAGCCATTAGTGACTGAGCTGTGACCAACAGTCACGTGACAAAAATTCAGGAACTATTCGATTTGAGTTCTCTCTCCTTCTAGTTGTGGTTGTGTTGTTTTTCATTGAGGCGCAGGACTTTATTTTACAGTGAAAAATGAGCTCACAGTGAGGAAAAATGTAACAGGAGCAAAAAACGCAGAGAAACTGCTTATAGAGTTCAGTTGAGAGGAACCTTTGCACACGATCAGAGCTCACTTCCCATTTGCTAGATGTGTTTTGATCCAAATCCTCCAGCAAATTTCCTCATATATAGTGTGTTTGGTCAAAATGTTGCTAAGTAACAGTGCTATTATTCAAAATTATTGCTGATGTCTGATACTGTGTCCAGGGATAGGGTCGCCGAGGCATGGACTGCTGCCCGATCCACATCGCACCCGGCCCCTACGGTTCCCTCTGCAGGTTGTGGGCCTGCAGGAGGTCTTTCCCACGTCGTCGGTTCAGGTTGAGCCTGGCCGAGCCCCGTAGGCAAAGGCCCTGCCACCAGGCACTCCCAGTCGAGCCCCAACCCCAGGCCTGGCTCCAGGGTGGGGCCCCAGCTCCGCCATACCGGGCAACGTTACGGTCCTTGTTCTTGACATGTCCATAAGGGCTTTTGAACTGCTTTTGGTCTTACCCATCACCAAGGACCTGTTTGCAGGGGCATGAAGCCCCGGACAACATAACTCCCGGGACTCAAACTCCCCCACCACGATAAGGTAGCAGTTCAAGGGGGAGAACTGCTACCTGACACAAATTGACATATTCAAAAGAAGGTTGGGTTAGACGTGGGAAAAAAATATATTAAAGTTTTTCTACATATTAAGACAAATGAACAGTCATTAAATGATGGATGCTGACACACTAAGTCTGGAGTTGTGTCCCAGTAGCCCTGATCTGTGAACTCATTAGGTGAAAGTTCATCAAAACTTCCAACGTCCAATAAACAAGCCACTTGTTAGTCCATGTGACTCCTGTTTACAAGTCCTACCAGGCTTGTAATTGAAGTGTATGAAATTAAATTACATTTTTCCACTCCAGTTTGGACCCAAACAAAGCCAGCTCTACTTTCCCTCAACTCTGTCCTTTTCTTCGGTTTCTTTCCACGCCCCGGCTCGTCTATGAATTCTCCCTGCAGCTAGTCTTTGTCGCTCAGCTGTTCCTCCATTCTTCTGTCCCCACAAACACCCTCCACCCACGGAGCTGTAGCTGTAATGACGCTTGATTGAATTACAGTAAAAATATTGATCTGTGGCTGGCTGCAACACTGAGCAGGTCCTCGGCTCGGCTGCCAGCTTCTCTCTGCGTTTCAAGGTCTGCGTTTGTTCTTGGATAGAGGACAGAAAGACCACCTGGAATTAAATTACAATAACATGATTACAAAACTTGGAAACTCTCTGTTAGTTAGCAGAATGTTTCAAATATGATTTCATGTAAAGTTTCTGGAATGTCAGGCCTTCAGCAAAGTAACAAGTGATTCGTTTTTGGTTCAGATAGCCCAAATTGCCATTTATTTATTTAAAAAAATGCAATATGTGCTTGTTTATCTTTCCATTTATGGGGGTGTTGTATAACTGACAATAGAGAAATGACAGTACAGTGGGATGCAACTAAAGCCAGCAGTGCAAGTCTGTGTAACGCCCTCTGAACTGCTGGGTTTTTTCAATTTTTGTAACACAAATAATCAAAGAAATTCAAGTTTTCCTACTTTTTTTTTTGTAATTAGGGCATTATTACTGTGTCATACTGCACAGAGGACATTTCTGAGTTCTCTCTACTTCTGGCTATTATTGTGCTGTTTCAATAGAGGTGCAGGACTTTATATTGCAGTGAGTAAAAATGTAAAACCGAAGCCCAGAAACTGCTTGTGGTTCAGAGGATTTACAAATAATATACTTTACAAAAAGATAATTCACATTTGGATTGCTTCAGAATTTGATCTTTGGACAAAAATCTTTCAAATATGATTGAATATTCAAACTTGTGAGTTTTAGGCATATGGTTGGACTGTACCATCTGTGTCCAGGGACTAGCTTACAGCCAAAATGTAAAGTGCAACAGACAACATATTGTCAATAACATCATTGAAATAATGTCTGCACTTTCATTCATTTATTCATTCCTCCAGCGGTTCCTTCATTTATTTATTAGTCTATAGGATTTAGTTGAGGGTTTGTATCAGTACACACATACGCCCTGAGGTGGAGTGGGAAGGCGAGGAACACTCAAAAATGGATTTGAAGGCTGCTACTTTATGTTTAATGTGAACAACAACACCAACAATGCGCCGGCCCGTGGCTCCGGTCGATGAGTAATGTTCACATACGTCTCCGAAGCCTCCGAAAATAGGGCAGCTGATAAATTATAAATAAATGTTGGCGTGGTCAGATGCGCTATATAATACATAATGTGGTTTGCACAACTGGGACCGTGGCCGGCTGCAGGCTGCTTCTTCCAGGCGCTAATGGTACAGTCCAACCACAGGCGCACAACACACTGGAACAGAACTTGGTTTGCTTCCAATCAGTGCTGCAGCTGCAGTTTGGTCGGAATTCGAGCTAAGAAATCCTCCCATCATGCCGCTCTGCAGACTGCCCTCGCTCCTCTGATTGTGTCTCCTCTTTGTTAACATTCCAGATCAAGTACAGATTAATGTTCACGTCTTAAATGCAAATCATGTCGTCCATTTCTGTTTTATGTGCAATAATAAACGACAGAGTTCACAGCTGTGGAGGAGCACTTTCAAACAGCAGAGGAGCTCAGAGAAGAAAGATTTACAGCCATGGAAATAATTATTACACCAACTGTTGTTTTCTTTATAAAGTCTACACAACAGGCCTTCAGTATTAATCATTTATACTGGTTAGATATTTACAGCATTTTCTGAAGGATGTGAAAAACGTCTTTGAATAATTCAATACATACAATAAATTCTGTTTAAAAATATGATGTGTTGAAACTGTATTTTACACAAGATGGCAGAAAACTGGAAAGTCAACAGATTATCCTATAACTAAAGAAGAGGGCAGCCATCTTGGTCTTTAATGAAGAGGGGCACAAGCTTGGAATCAGCAAAACAGCATCTATTGCAACTTTAAGTAGAAAATGGAGAATGATTAAACCAAGAACCACAAGCAAAGAGGCAGAAAATGAATGTCACAGTGGTCCAGTAATTGTTTCCAAAGCTGTATGAGACTGTGGCAATGCAGATGATACTTGTTAGTAGGATCAATAATTGACTGACTTTGGTCCTTTTATCACATGTGTTGACTATTAGAGCTTATTATCATAAGAAACCTGCAGATAGTTTCTGGAATACACTTTAGAAATACATCCTATACAGGTCCTTTAAGCAATGATGATGCAGAAAGTGAAGTAGTAAGAGTACCTGTGCTCATAATTTAATTAAATGGATGGTTACAAGAAAAAGAAAAAAAAATCTAATTTACTGATACAAATAAACCTTTTAAGTTGCAGACATTATTTTGATGAGACATATTGATGTTGGAAATTGCAATTGTAATTTAATCTTAAATCTCCATGTTAATTCATTTAAAACTCAATTCAAGTTGTACTAGCTTAATGGAATTGGCTCGATAACTTACATTTTCTTCACTGTGACTTCAACATTTCAAGTCCCCTCTCCTACCTTAAAATGCTTGGAAAAACTTAGACAGATGTTGTGTTAGAGGAGCTGTAGGCTGAACAAATTCAACGCAGAGGACATTTTAGGGTGACATTTTCCCAGGCAATATGGCCTGTGATTAAATACTCAACTGCAGTTTAAAATAATAATAATAAAAACAAATTAATTGCTTAACAATTTTGTTGTAGAATTTATTTATTTATTACAAACAAAAACATTAAAAGCTAAAAACCTGCTGAAGAAAATCTAATTAAGACAACCTGTCAATTACAAACTTGTGTTCATAATTACGTACAACACTTAAAAACTCCTTTTAAGTAATTGTTGGAACAACTTAATTTTTTATGAACAATCAACTTAAAAACTAGTTTTTATCAAACTAATCATTAAGTAATCGCAGATACTACTGATTGCAGAGGAAAAGCTAATTCCCCTAACTCGATGTAGTTAGTTGGTAGTCATAACTCAAAACCATTGATGCAAGCTTGCATTATTATTTTGTTGTTGTTGCTGACCTCAGCCATTTGTTTTTGGAGTGCAGTAAATAAGTTGTCTGTCAGTCAACAAAAAGCAATCTTAAGAACTCTTTGGAAGTTTTAATCCTGAAATAGACTAGAACTAAGTTTACAAATGAACTTTAATCTCCTTGACTACAGACTGACAGAACAAACCTGCAGTGAAAAACACAACAACAATCCCTGTTAGTCGCTGTTGTGGAGTTAAAGTGTTGTGTGACTGGGCAGAATGAATGTTGTTGCTGCAGTGGTTGTTATTGTGTGTGTGTGTGTGTGCGCGGTGATTCATTGAAACAGGCTGGCTCAAGTAAAGAGGAGAATGATTAAGTCATGACTGCTGTGTTTACAGCTCCTCAGCACAGCACAGCTTATTGTACCTATAAAACCCTTTTATCATTTTATAACCTCTATAAAAAAGAACACACACAGACACTGCTCTGTCTTGAATGCTTTCATATCTCAGCTCAAAATTGTATGAATATCTTTATTGCTTAATGATTTTTATCTCCTGTAGCTGCTCCAACTGTTTGCTTTCAGCAGAGGTGTGTATGTTTTAAGGTTGGGCCTTTGGCCTCAACCCAAACTTCTACAGAGTTGTATGTATCCGGTCGACTAGGCGCTTATTTTTTCCTACTCTGCCAGACTGGGATGATAGAATTGATTGAGGGATACAGAAGGAACTTGTTCAATTGCTGTTCCACCAGAGTTATCTAATCTTCCAGCCATCTCTGAGATGATGAGTCTGGGGACAACGAAGCCACTTTCCTCCTCTGACTGAGCTAATCTAATTGTGCTCTTATCCTGCTGCTTCCTGCCTCTTTACCTCTGTTTACAGTCCGTCTTTCAGAAGTAGAGGCTGCAGTTTCCAGGCTGCACTTGGTTAGGTTTGTTTGTTTGTTTTTTACAATCTAAATCTTGTTTTCATTGATCAGCTATGATTGTGTTTGTGCTCATTTTCTGCCACATGTACATATTGGCCAGATGTAATGTCTACTATGGTTCTTTTTGCTCCTGATCTAATACCCAGTACCATTTTCATAGATACTACAATTATTCAACTATTGCAGATTAGCTGTAGTACCAGGTACTACCTCTTACTGTTTAATACTGTTGCGACCAGAGAAGATAGGCATTTCTGTGTTGGCAAGCAGAGAGCATTGTGGGACTTTAGCTAGTAAATGGGCACCATGACAAAGTCTTCTGAGACGCTGAATGACCTCCAATTTGTGATAAAAAGGAATACCATCCCTATATTGCAGTAGTATATGCAAGGCTGCCTTCGTGGTCTGACTCATGTGTCTGCGGCTTTGCTAACATGGCCAAAAAAGTGTGCTGAATAAAAAGAAATCACTATTAAAAATCCACTATTAGATAAATTAAGGAGTTTTTGAGCTGTAAAATGATATGCCAGTACAGCACCAGAAGGACAATATAGACGTCAAATTTGCATACGGGTACGTCTTCTTTAATGTAAAGAACTATCGAGCTTTAAATTCCTTTCCAATACTGTTCTCTTAGGTGATGACTTTATTTTTGCAGTGTCTTCAAATGACTTGCCTCACTGTTGTCCACCCCAATGAACAGATAAAGGCAAACATTTTCCATCTTACCTCATATCCTGTTTATACTGTGTATACTGCATATAGCTCATACAGCCATTTATCCTTACCTTTACATTAACCTTTTTCTAGCTTTATATTGTTGTCTGCAGCTATATCATATACCACTCTATCCATGCTGTTAATTTGGTTCATACTGTAACATACTGTATATATCCATATTGCATTTTACTGCTTGTTTTGCACTTTTAATCAGATGCTAAGCTGCATTTCATTGTATTAGTATTTGTACTTTGTTCAATGACAATAAAGAAGAATAAAAAAAAATATCTGTTTGTCAGTTGAATTTGAATGTTAGTTGATTCAGATGATTTCTGTCTATTCAAGTGTGCTATGTGTACATTCTGGGTGCTGATGTGTCATTTTTCTGCACCAGAAGAATCTATTATTATATTAGCAGTAGAGTTTTACTATCCGAGTAAAGACAGCTGCCTCTCATTGGACCTCGCCTCACCTCACGGTGATGGTAACAATGTGGTTGGTTTCCCTCCACCCGCCTGATCAAAACCACCCAGCGTGCAGAGAAGCAACATGATCTGCTGCTGCAGGACCGAGGAGGGAATCCAACGCAAGTCTGCAAAATGACAGAGAGATTTGGAGGGGGAAAAGAGTCACACAGAGAGCTTTATTAAATTTATAAAAACACTGGTTTTTATTACACTTTGTAATGACTGAGGAAATCAGAGTAACATTTCCTGCGGCAAAAACAAGGCACTAACCGATGAGGTCATTCTACAGATGAACTGTGTCGACAAACTAGGCTGGTTAGACTCATGTTAACACATGTATGTCATAAATTCCTTCCCACCACTACACTCATCTGGCCCAGGGCTTCGTTGTTATCTTCCTAGTTTCCATATCTCACTTTCTGGTCAGGAGGAGCTGTTTGCAGCGCAGGTCGTGAAGCAATTTTCTGCAAAAACAGAAAAAAACATTTGGCAGGATTTCATTCGAGGAGCCTCTTCTTGCTACTATTTGACCCTGCAGCCAGAGGGATTGGAGAAAACCAGCTTTACAGTCACTGCTGACAGGGAGGTAATCATCTGTGCTGGAGTCTGTTGTTCTTCAAAGGCCCTTCGTCCATTTTTAGCTACATGTCGTCTTTGGAGTTTATGATGTCATTCCAGCGTTGGCTTTCATGCTCCTCTTTTCAGTCCCTAATTCTGTTTTTAAAACCTGCCATTAGGCGACCAGGGGACAGGGAAAGTAAACCAGCTATTCACCCCCGTTTGGAGCAAGATGATACTTCCTGGAGTTTAAATGCGTGTGTGTGTGTGTGTGAGAGGAAAAAAGAGCAGATTCCAAAAAAACTGAGCATCTGCAGAGAGTGGAGCCAAGATGGATTTGTAGGTGAATATACAGCACAGACGTTTTGATGAAAGACTGAGCTCAGTATGCATATGTATTAGAAAAGAAGATTTATCTCCTGCTCTGCAAAAATACTGGTTTTAGCCCTAAAATGTTCAAACATTTGTTGAAAAGATTTAATTTAATGTGACAAACAGAAAAATGCAAGATTAAAAAACTGGTTCAGGTGTGTTTGACCAAAGAAAATCATGCAACAAGGCTGTATGAACGGCTACATCACTGTTTTTACATTGCAATCTGCTTTTGTAGATGTTACCCGTGTGCCATCCATGTAGATGTCATATGACCACAGGTAAACATGGTTTGTCTGTGAAAACGTAGCCAAAAGTTGTAGCATAGAAGGACACCAAAATGTCGTTTCCAACTCGTCATATACCGACATGTAGTCACAGCTTCTATGGTGTCACTTTTTATCGCACTGGACTTCAAGGTATTGCAGTAGACTTCAATAGAACTCCCTAAATGTTAGAAATAGAGGCGATGAGACCAAAACATATAGAGTCATCACCATTGTAACAATAAAAATGGAGGAGAAGGTTGTTGAAGGGAAAAGTTTGGCTTCTAATGTGTGTCTAGCATTGTGAAAGGAGAGAAAAGTAGTTTTGCTGCTCTAAACTTCATGAAATTTAACCTTCATACTATGAATATTTATGAAGTTACAAGGTTTTGATGTATACAGGAGTGGGTTGAAATGTCTTTCTTTCTTGCATATTTGAGGCCTCATAACTTCATAAGTACAGGAGATAGCCAAATAAAATTTTCAGTCAAAATGTGCCGATATTAGGATTTTTTTTTTTTTCACAGAACAAATCAGGACTAGAAGATGATTCTAGTATCAAAATGGAGGTAGATATGAGACCTTTCATTTGCTATAACATTGTTTGACCAATCACATACCCCACATTCTGACATGAGCCTTGAAAGTTTACCCAAAATGCACTTTTCTCTGGTGAATTATCAGAAAGCAGATAACACATCCTGCATAGCAATGCTTGTTTCTATGACTATGGCATCAACATTAAACTGCTGCAGTCAAACTGATCTGGTTATGGTTTTCAACAGAGTTTTTGAATGCCTGAACATTTCATATGGGTAGCTAGCCCAGTCTAGTCTTGACACGCATGAACTGATGAAGCCACTCAGATGAGAGGTGAAACGTCTTCACAGACATATTACTGAGTCCAGCTGCCTTCGATTGAATTGCACAGAATGACTATGACCTGGTTGAAAGAGAACATTCACAGATATCACAAATAAAAAAGCGCAAAATTTCAACCCACCTCTACTTTGAGGGCCTATAACTTTGAGCAGGTCAGGTGGGAACTTCTTTCAGATGTGCTTGATTTTATATGGAATAACCCATCTGCATGGACAGTTATCACCAGAGAATAATAACAAGAGTAGGTTTTATTAATTTTTGTGTAATTTTGGTGAATTGGAACTTCAATGCACCTGTATTTATGGGCCTATAACTCCCTCTGCTCTCTTCACTGCCTCAGAGCCTGTTGCCGGATTTCCATCTGTGTCCACTCACGTCTCCAACAAACGCGACATGTTGATTGGTTGATGATGACTGATGGCGGCTGTACGGGAGTCTCCAGTAGATTTGGGGTCAGAGTCGCTCCTCTTGTACATTGTGGAGATCCAGCGTACAGTGTAATCCATCACGCTCCTCTGGTCAGGCCTCAAGATGCTCCAATCATGTTTTTGCCAAAGCTCCAGCCACGAGTTATAGGAAGACAATAAATCTCATTGTGTTCTTAAACATTCTTTCCCTCTGGGCTGAGAGGAGAAGTGGAAAGTTCTCTGGTGCAGTCTGTTACCGCTGCACGATCAGGTGAAAGAAAAAAGAAGAACTCTCGTTTTTGTATTTTTTCCACATTAAATTTCCCATCCATCACGAAGCAGCAGAGAAATACTATAACTGAACATCTGTTTCAGGTTGGACACCACTTGGATGGAGAGACGTTGGATCTGGAGGGTTTTACAGAAACAAAGAGATGAAACAGGTGATCCAGTTTGCTCTGAATTAGAATCATTCTGTCGCCTGACAAACAGGTTTCGAACTGTCTAAATTGGAGTTTATATAACCCAGATTAATTAAAAACATGCTGTTCATGTGAAGCTGCAATTTTGTCTTCTTGACATTACATTTATATTGCTAATTTGTAGCAGTCAAAGGTACTTTCTTCATTAAATTGAAAGTTCAACTGCAGAGCATCTGATCATGTGAATCATGTTTAAGAACAGCTTCTAAGTGAACCTCTTCTAATAATGTGTCCTTAACAGCAAACACATTGTAGAACAAACGCAAAGCAATGGTTTTTATCTCCATGTTAAGGAACATTTTTTAATGAACGCATCTGGGAATGTTCACACTGAACATAACTGCAAATCTTTCACTGCAAACACGTTTCATTTGTGCAACATCCAAAGCCTGAAGCAAGATTTAGCATTTTAGGCATCTGGGCACCAACACAAGATGAAGGTTGTGGAAAAGTCTTTCTCTTAGTCGACAACAGAAGAGGTCACACAAGTCGACTTTTACTTTTGCGGTATTTAAACGAAATCAAGTAGTTTTGCAGCCAAAGTGTTTTGTAAGCCTAAAACTACACACTCAGCGAACATAATACACACAGTAATAGGAAACATAACAGCCAAAACCACACACACCTTTCCTTAAATGCAATATGCTGCAATTTCTATACATACATTTCTGTGAATATATAAAGAATTTCTTGCTATTTCATGAGTTCGGAAAAAGCTGGCCTGTGCTTTTCTTTTCTCTCATCTTAAATGCAGTCTAATGCAGTTTTACCCGGTTTGCTAAAAGAAGACAATAGACAGAGCACAGCTTGTGCTGAACGTCTCTGCCAGAGTGCTGACGAGGACAAAAGACAATGAACACATCACACCTGTCTTGGCCACCTCTCACTGGCTCACTTTATGTATAGCATTGATTCTAACATCCTGGAACTTGTCTTTTTAAAGGCCTTGCATGGCTCTCTACCAACCGACATATCAGATTGCCCAAGAGATCGTAGCGGAGTTCACAGTTTAAGATCAACACACAAGAGTCGTCTTTGTTTTCGATCAGAAATGCAAGAGGAAAAAATAGTAGAGAAGCTTCCTGATCGGACTTTAATTCATCCATAGCTTTCCAGCTGCTCTGAAACACACTTTGATTGCATAACTTTTGATTGATGCAGTTGTTAGCTTGTTTTCATTGTTTTTAGCTTCCTTGTATCTGACTGATTTATTGTGAAGCATGTTGACGTACAAGAAATGAAAGAGCAAAAGATGCTATAAATTAAGTTGATTGAAAGGTAAAGAAACACCCCGGTGATTGCTCTAGTTGGCTTCAGCTGAAATATCCCAGGAGTCTCTTGTTGTTGAATGAATCCCCAATTTCAGCAATTATCTCCTTATTCTCCTTTTCTTTTCTTTTCTTTTATATAATCTCATGGGGTACAGCCGCACCGGAACATGTCACTGAAGCTGTAGTGTGTATAAGACCATTGTTTCCCTGCGGTTTGACACACATGGTATATATTTTACTCTTGCAACATGTTTTAAACTTCAGTATACACAATCACAGACCTGCAGGGACATGGAACCATCTGCTGTTGGCCTGTTTGAAGACTACATCACAGCAGGAACAAAAAAAACAATCTTTGTCATGTGTGTTTGTGTCAAGTTTCATGCACATGTACATAGTCTTATACTTTTTATAGTATGGACATATTATTTATCTGAATCTCTTTCTTGAATTTGCCAAGTTAGAGTCGTGAACAAAAGTTTACATACGCTTGTATTTAGGTTCTTTCACAGGTTTATTCTAGGTCTTTAGGAAATGTGACACAATCTGGTGGGTCAAACATACACATACAGCAATGCTAATATTTGGTTAAATTTTGTTGGCTTTCTGACACAGACTTGTTTCTTTGTCGCAAGCCACAGTTTCTCAATGGGATTCAAGTCAGGACTTTGGAGAGACCAGCATAAAACCTTAATTCTAGCTTGATTTGTCAGTTCCACTGGCAGCAAAAGAGCCCCAGAGCATAATACTGCCACCACCATGCTTGATGGTAGGTTTGATGTTCTTGGGGTTAAAAGCCTCACCACCTCTCCTCCAAACTAAACATTCCTCCAGAATTTCTTTGTCCATGAGATCAGCAGCAAACTTCAGTTGAGCCTTAAGATGCTGCTTCTAGAAGGAGAGCCTTCATTCTTGCATGGCAGCCTCTTAGCACATGGTGATGTAAAAACACATTAAGTGCCACTAAGAAATTTTGATTAACACAATTAAAGAACCAGAATGCTAGATTGTTGTTTTGTGATAAAGATTAATGGGTTTCAGTAATTTCCATTAGGGACAATTCAGAGTAATAGGAGTCATTGGAAACTCAAGACTGCCATGATATACACAAGTGTATTTAATCTTTTGCTCACAGCTGTATATGCAAAAGACGTATCCTAACATACACAATCATGCATGAAAAAGAAAATACTTCTGCTTTGTGAAACTCATCTGCAACCCCAACACACCACCCCTACCCAGACAGGTTACAGCAGTTTAAAAAGTACAATAACAAAGTATATCCA
>OMNN01083282.1:0-13553 GCA_900302755.1 Chromis chromis | reverse complement strand
CGTTTTTTTGGGGGGGGTTTTTTTTTTTTTTTTTTTTTCCTTCTTTTCTTTCTTTTTTTTCTCTCCCCTGTTTTAAAGATGCAGAGCTCACGCCGCCACGACAGGATACAGGCACGCTTTGATTTCATTCACTGGCTCGTACATACACGGCATCCTTCCCTCTGTTCTCCTATCAGGGATGGAGGCTCGTGTGGTTTTATTGCGCCGCAGAAAACAACACAACTGCATTAGAATGGATTGTGTCTCTGTCCGTGGTGCTGAGATGTAGCGTAACACGCAGCCGGAGCTGTCCGCGGTGCTGAAACCTGGACACCGGCAGTGCTGGACACAACGTGCCACGTTGAGAATCCGCAAAACAGCCATCCCTGTCTATGAAACTTGCCACCAATAGCTGTGTCCCCCCATTTACACACTATTTCTGTTTAATAATGCATGTTTATGTATGGATATGTGCCATGTGTTTGACTCTAATGAGTTGGTTAAAGACACCATCATCCATTATGTATTACTCAAAGGGGGGATTTGGGGGTAATTATTCTACAGTATAGAACAGAGATGCAGCTGTACTATTAATTAAAGCTATGTGATTATACCTGAGAAATGCTGCACTTTCAGGACTGATTGTCCTGAAACAACAACAACAGCACAACATGGACAATCAGCCCAGTCTATGGTGCTGATTATGTATGATTATATATTTATGTATGTTATATGCATGTTTGTTTTAAAGAAATTGGAGACAGTTGTGGCAAAACAGCACTGTGAACACCCCTTTCCTCCTTTTTCGTCCTTAATAAATCCAAATAGAATGGTCATTACTATGGTAAAGCCTGTATACAACTATTGTATAGTATGGAACAGATACACAACTATACTTTTAATAACATGCTGGCTAGCTCTGGCTAATTGAACCTGAGAAATGCTGCACTTTCAAGACAATCAAACAACAGCACAACCTGGATAACCAGCCCAGTCCATGATGCCTAAAAAGCATACATAGTACACACTATTTTTGTTTATAATGTATGTATCTATATATGTACATATTCATGTATGTTATATGCATGTTTGTTTTATTGTGTTGCTTCTGTTGATGTGAGAAAACTGTGGCAAAATAACACTGTGAACATCCCTTTCCTCCTTTTTCATCTGTAATAAATCCAAATAGAAGGCAGTTACTATAGTAAAGCCTGTATACAACTATTGTATAGTATGGAACAGATACATTTTTATTCTAAAACTTGCTGGCTATCCCTGTCTATGTAACTCAACCTGACGATGCAGCCCAGTCCATGATCTTAAAAGAGCATAGATACTACACACTATTTGTGTTCAGTAATGTATGTTTATATGTATTATTTCTATATATTTATGTATGTTATACGCATGTTTGTTTTATTGTGTTGCTTCCATTGATGTTTCACAAAAGAAATAGGAGAAAACTGTGGCAAAACAGCCCTGTGAATACCCCTTTCCTCCTGTTTTACAGCACTGTACTATAACATGCTGGGTAGCCCTGTCCATGTAACTGAACCTGAGAAATGCTGCACTTTGAGGACAATCAACCAACAGCACAACATGAACAATCAGCCCAGTCCACGATGCTGAAAGAGCATAGATACTACACACTATCTGTGTTTATAATGTATGTTTATATGTATGATTTCTGTATTTCTGTATCTTTTATGCATGTTGGTTTTTAAGTGTTGCATCTCTTGATGTTTCACAAAAGGAATTGAAGAAAATTGTGGCAAAACGGCATTGTGGATACCCCTTTTCCTTTTTTGTCCTTAATATATCCAAATAGAAAGGCAACTACTATAGTAAAGCTTATATACAACTATTGTACAATATACAATAGAGACACATGCTGGCTAGCCCTGTCTATGTAGCTGAACCTCAGAAATGCTGCATTTCAGAACAATCAAACAGCAGCACAACATGGATAACCAGCCCAGAGACACAGAGACACAACTATACCTTTAATACCACAATGGCAAACCTTGGACATGTAATTGAATTTGAGAAATGCTGCACTTCAATCAAACATCAGCCTAGCCCATGATGATGAAACATAACAGTCCAGTTTGGAACAAGCAGTACCAACAAGAGCTCTGTCGGATTTACATACTACATATAGATTGTGTTTAATAATGCATGCTTACATGCATGTTTTACATATTTATGTATGTGTATTTTAAAGTGTTGTTTAACAACACCATCTTCTCTTCTCTTTTCTTTCCTCCTTTTCCTTCCTTTATAATATTGAACAAAGAGGCAATTAGTGAAGTACAGCCTATATACTAGTATATAATATCACACAGTCCTGGCTATATAACTGAATCTGAGAACTGCTGCATGTCCAGGACAAACAAACAACAGCAGAACATAAACATCCAGCCTAGTCCATGGTTCTGAAACTGAGGACATGCAGAACATTGAACCTCAAACAAAGCATTAGCTTTGTTTAGGTTCTAAAGCTCAGTGAAAGGACAAACAACACTGCCATCGTGGTGAAAACACAGCCACATTGCTGAAGCTCTGAAAATAAGGGGAATAAAGGACAACTTTATGTCCCATATTGATCTCATATTCTCTTCTCACTTCTGAGAACATTCTAAATCAGGTACATGGCTATGTAACGCGAAAGATGACACCATCACACAACAAACAACTTCAAACGCTAACCACAATAATAAATAGATCTGTGTGGAGGACCAAGGACTGTATATTCCTTTTTTTATGACAGAGAGCAGGACAACTCTTAGTAAACATCCAAATAACACTATAAAGTGCTGAACACAGTGCGATGTGGACTATATTTATTTATCAAATTTATTTTGGTGGTATTTTGATGCCTTTAATTCACAGAGACAGTGGAAAAAGGAAGGGAAAGACGTGCAGCAAATTGCCACCAGTCGGGAATCGAACCAGGGACATTGCCCTGTATGCTTTGAATACAGAATAATTTGTTTGCACTGCTACTGTCTCAATAATATGCAGCTATCTCCATGGTGGTAAAAGTAAGTACTGAACAGAAATAAACAATGTCAGTTACTGCGAAACTGGGGCTGCATTTATAACATAAAATCAGTTTGGGTAATACTCGGGTCATTCCATTATCTCACTTTATCATAATTCTTATTGATGTAATTTCCTTGGACAATAACAAGGCAAACACACTATGAAGCACAGTAAATAGTGACCAATTTTAACTTGAATACAACTCCCTATCTTCTATTACCGCCCCTCCCTATTTAACCATCTCTTATTGTTGACATGAAACGATGACTCCTGATTGAACTATGGAGCATCTATTATATATATAAAGAGAGTGAATGGATGGGTAATTTTTCCTGAGAGTGATTTGGGATACAACAGTGTTCTTATTATAGCTCATCTCTGTCCATGGTCCTGAAACTGAGTGAGTGTAGCACATTTGGGGCAAACAAGTGTATCAGGACTGTCCATGGTGCTGAAACTGGGTTGCTTTGATGCGCGTAAACACTTGCTGTGGAGGTATGATATTGAAAGAGACACTGCACAGATCCATTTTTTATGCTTTTCTTATTTATTTACATATGTTTTTTTATGCTGAGAAGCCAACCAGTGTGATAGATTTTAGTGCCATTTCGGATTCTTCCTGCAAACACCCACTCTCTCTCACTCTCTCTCCTCTCATTTGTTAAATAAATACACCTGAGAAATGTAGGTTATTACTGATTGCGCCAGACAGGAAAGTAATAATGTGTTATTGATGCATTAGTGTGTGACTTGCAGTTGTCAGACAAAATTCAGCACCAGTTCATGTAACGCACAGTGCTGGAGACAACTGTCACCATTCATTCATCATTACCGTGCTGGTGCACTGTTTCCACCTTAAGCACTGTCTAATTTAATTCACTTTTCCAGATCACATCAAAGCCTTCGGGAGGCGCAGCGTAAAAACACTTTGCAGTCTCCGAAGAACACATCGGTCGTCCAAGAACGGCAATCAGAACTTTCCTTGAAGCAAATTCTAGCACCTTTATCGCCTGTTTACCTCTGCTTTCATTTAGCCATCAGAGCTTGATAAGCTGCTTTAGCAACGCACTGTACTTGCACTGCTGCTTTTTTTCTCTCTATCTCATCCGGTGTGGTGGGTCGACGGTGTCACAGTGCGTTGGTCGCCGTGGCCATAAACCGAACATGACGGTCAGCGTGCTGCCGTGCAGGACGTGTCTAATTATTGACGCCTTAGGGGGGTGCTCGTGACCTAACTCGCTGTCAATGAGGTGATTCAGGAAAAGATTTAGGTATTGGATTGTAAATAGATAGAGATGGAGGGTTCCAACACGTGGGCAGAGCAGAGGTGACAAAGAAAATGATGCAATTAAAGCACCGCCAGCCTAATTCCTACTAATCCAATACCACACTCTATAATAAACTATGACTAATGCATGACATCGTTACTGACGTTATTAGCAGCTTAGAAATCTGCCTTTCTCTGCTGCAGAACTTTTAAAATTCCCGCTGTGGATAAAAAACACAAGTAAATAAAGACTGAATCTCAACATGATTTATACATAAGTGACCGTAAGCACTGGAGATGTTGTGATGTTTATTGTGATGCGGCGTCGTGTTTCTGGGTCTGTGATGTTATCAGCCGTGCAGCCTGGCGCAGGTCAGGGAGAGACTCGGAGGGTTAATGATCCTCATGAATATCTGAAATAAGAAATATCAATCATATCAGCGTTTTGACATGGTGGGTGGATGATCAGCAGGCCAAGCACGACCAAACAGAAACGCACATTTTCTATACGTTCCCGCCTCAAATCTGGATCTGTGTATTTGCAAGTGGTGGTTTTACATATTAAATAAGCTATGAAGCCAAACAGAATCATAATTCATTGCCCAGAATGAAATCCCGATTAGTAAAGTACAGTGCAAAGGACCACACATTGCCTCTGGCCATGAACACCCAATCAGATGCAGACCTCAAAACATCGGGGCTTTTGGGCTTTTTCAGTTCCTCTCGAGGTACATTAATCGATATTTGTCAGTGCATTATTTATAGGATGTGGGCAACACGCGGTGGCATGGAAAAAGAACGTTTTTGATTTTCATTCGAGTGTACGGCCACCCGCTTTTGATAGGAAATTATTATGGACCAATATCCACATCCCATGTCAGTAATAAATTACAGGACGCCCCCCGTGGAGAGGTTTCAAGAAGAAAACACAACACAGCACCACGTTTTTTCCACTCCCTGTCTGACATTTCATGTTGAATGGGATGAACTTTCTATAATGCACTCACAGCAATGCATATCCCTCGAGCAGTTGATGTCCACTAGGCGCACAGGACGCTTTAGCAATACAGAAACAAACTATGGACTGAATTAATTCCCTTTATTAGAGCAATGGAAAAAGGGGGAGGATTTGTATTCTTTAATTACCATTTTGTCAAGGAGTCTGCAGAAATTGAGCGGGATATTTTAATCAAAAATAAATGGAGTGTGCACACATAACTGTAAGGGGATTTAATGCTCATTACAATAAATGGGTTACATTTACAAATCTACAGCTTGAGGTGCAAGGATTATATCAAATAATTCAAAATATACTTGGAAGCCTTCTCGCATTCCGGGTGTTTGCTAATATCGGCATAGGAATATAGGTTTAGTGAAATCATTACAGGAAAAGGCTATTTTTTTTCAGCGTTATGCATATTTTAAAGGTTGGAAATGTGTTTTTTTGTGTGTGTGTGAGCTGAATACATCCCCCATGTGTCTATGTAGCACCTTGATTTCCATTCCTCTTTGTCCATGTCAGTGGCTGCACTCCGGCCAAGCTGGCTGACCCACATCAGCCCACTGGGACAAAAGGCGAAAGGCTTGCTGACAGGAATAGTAGTAACCCTCCACAGAATCCTCATGTTTGACACTTTGACATCCACACTTTGGCTTTTCGTACCATCTGAGACCAACCATTCAGGTTCTAAAACCTACTGTAGTAGGTTTAATTCGGTTAATTAGGAGATAAATGGCTTTGATTTGCTATAATCTTTAAGCTTTTAATGTAATCTGACACAAATTACAGTCCCTTTTTTAGCCATTCAGTAGATTCACATTCAGTAATTACGTCTCTTTATCTCGCGTTTTCATTGTTAGTGGTGGGGCATGCTATTCCTGCATAGAAATGAAATAGAAAAGGAAATATATTATTATGATTATATAGAAATTAGCAACAGCAGCAAGTGTTAATCAAACGTGTGTACGAAAAAGACATGGATATTGTTTAAAAATCAACATATGTGAAAAACAACTAGCAGCAATGTTTGTTTGGCTTCATCAGCTGTCCTCATGTTAAATTTCTGACAAATTAGACGTTTGCTGTTTACTTGCTGTTGACATTGCTTACGTTACAGTTGCTCCCATTCAAAGTCTTCAAAATATAAGCAGTCGAGAAACATATAGATACACATAAGTAGGAAAACATGTCCAAAAAATATAAATATAAGTAGAAAATGTATAGGTATAAAATGAAAAAGTATACAGTGTAATAAACTGTAATGCTGCACAGTGAATCTTTTGTCTCCCCCTACAGGCAGTGAGGGTAATTACACAAACACTGCTCTGTGCATGTTTAAGACGTACATCATTGCCATTGATCACCTTCTGTTTTAGACTATATTTACCCTAAACATCGAGTTTCTGATGCATCAGAAATTATTCTTTGGTGCCTCCTACGTTTTTCGGTTGCTCCCTTCTCCAGGTCCGGCAAACCCGATCACCACCGGTTGATGTAAATTGCATCAGCGTGGGAATGTCGTCACAGTCGCCGGATTTTAAAAACTTTGGTATTCTGCGAAAAATACAGAGAGATTTACTTGGCTTTGATAGGCTTAATTAGTCCTGTGTGAACTCATTTGGCGAGGGGCGAGCACACCGGCTGCTTCCATCACACTCTGCATTACATTCTACACTTTCTGCCAACAGGTTTAAATACAGCACACAAAAAAAGCAGAAAGAGGTCACTGATGACAAAGGTTTTTCTATCTTTCAGAGCCTGCACACAAAGAGACGGCGCTCCTTCTCTGAGCAATATAATATTTAATGGGATTGTCATTAGTATGCGGATACTACAAAGGACTTTGTCGACTCTATCAGAGAGAGAAGCAAAGTGAAATTTGAGAGCTGCATTATTCTTCATGGGACAGCATGTTCCGCTATCTTTGTTCGTCTGTCTAACCTTCAGCTGGCTTACGAGACCCACTGCTTATAGTCTCATGATAAAAGAAACTCATTATCACAAGAGGATGTTCATTTTATAACAAGATACTTCTTTATTTTATTATTATTATGTGTTGCAGCTCGAGCTAGGCGGTAATAAAGCAGATGTTGGAATCGGTGCAGGGTTTAAATTAGACAAAGTGCCTTTTTGACTTTCACTTGTACATCAGGAAAACACTTTCATCTAACAGAGATATCGGCATTTGGAGATATGAAACATAAGCTCTGAATTTGTAATCCATAATCCTCTCCTTAAGTCAGGTAAATAGAGGAAAGCGTTTTATGTGGAACTTGGCAGTGGTAATATTAAATAATGCAGATTAATAAGAATCTCTGAGGACATACTTTCGGTTTAATTTCATTTGTATTAGACTGTGCAAGCACAAGATAATATTATGTGACATTAAACCTGACATTCTGAAGGTCACATTTAATATACCACCTACCTCCGACTGCAAACTAACTGAGAAAAGTACACTTACTTACACTGAGGAAACAGTGACATCATATCTGCGCTCTAAAAACTTAACTCTGAGTTTAATGTTCGACATAGTGCCAAAACACATGTCGTCAAAGTGTTTTGGGTTTTCTTTTTAAAATGGGAACTCCACCAGTTTTACACTTCATAGTCTGTTGACTGCATTTGTTGGGGGGGAGGAAAAAAGTCAGTATAAAGCCTTTTTGTGGCTCCAGAGCGAGACGTGTGAAATCTTATGTTGGTTGGGGCTGAAGACTACAAGTTTGAAAGTGAAAATAGACCTCTTCAGCCCACTTTTCATCTGTGCTTGATGCTACTGACTGTAAGCTACATTAGGCGCAGATATTTCCAGAGAAAACCCACACATTTCTGCCCAAATGTACAGTGGCTTAGCAGGTGCAAGGTTTTATCTAGAAGAAAAGTAAAAAGTAAAATAGCTCAGATTCTGCTGTATCAAATTTGATCCATTGTAAGACCACATTTCCCCCATTTTTCTCCCAGATTGTTTGCATCAAATTTAAAGGTGGAATCACACATTATAGAGAAAGCTTGTTGATATTTAGCTATTTTGCATATTTGGCGAGTTAGCATGCACCAGATTAAGCATTTTTGTCACTCCCACTGCCCCCTTTTTTGGCAAGTGAGCTGAAAATTGAAACCAACGCACTACAAACTGCAGTTCCTCAAATTACCACTAGAGGCTGTCCCCGAAAGCGAGTCAACCCCTATAGACCCCCATATTAAAATGTCCAACTTTACAGCAGGAATAAACTTGTTTACAGCCTGGTACAAAAAACCTTTCTGGTCTCTATAGCTAGTTTCCCTGTTTAACTGTAAGGAGAGTGATTGTTGATATAACTCATCTGTTTAAACTGGGTTGAAGCTTATCTAACAGGGCTTGCTCTTTAATAAGCAGGTTTCATTTTATTTATTTATTTATTTATTTTCATTTTTCTCCCACAATCGTCTGTAGCAAAATGCAAAACAATGTCAAATTTAAAGGTGGAGACATAGATTTCTGAGGAAGCTTGTTGATATTTAGCTAGTTAGCATATTCGGTAGCTAGCATATGTACCATTCTTCTCACTCCCGCTGCCGCCTTTTTCCACAATCCGCAAACTCCAGTAGTCAAGAATAAAGTGTACACACTACAAACAGCAGTTCTTCAAATGGCCACTAGAGGCTGGCTTCAAAAGTGAGTCAACCCCCATAGACTCTAATGTTAAAATGCCCGACTTTACATCAGCAATAAACATATTTACAGCCTGGTACGAAAAACAGTTTTGGTCTCTATAGCAAATTTCTCCATTCAACTGTACGGAGAAAGAATTCTTATATAATTTATCTGTGTAAATTGGATTAAAGCTTAAATCCAACTCTGTAACCTGTGCAACTGAGGAGGCAAACGTATTATAACCTATTAGTCAGGATAGCCCCAATCATGACAATAATACCAAGCATATGGTTCTCCATTTATTTATCTTTACATTTGATGATTGCCATTGCTTCCCACTGGAGTTAATTGACAGTTATCACAGGCATCCTAAACCGTGATTAATATTCTTTTTGAGAAACCAAGGCCCTGTTACAGATGCCCCCATGGATTGCATTTGGTTGTTTGCCTCTTTACTCATTTGCTCTCTTCCTATATGTGCATTGGATTTGAATAGTCAAAGTCGCTCTCATCTAAATAATAGTCAGTGCTTGTTTTAATTCACATGCAAACCAAAGCACACTCCTCTGTGTTGTCTGGCTGCGGAATAAAACCCCAATTACAGGCGTTCTGTATTCACTCACGCTGCGTTTCCCTTCCCCTCCAAGTGATACTCAAGTTGATGTGTTGTCAAGAGAGGTAAACAAAAGTATGAATTGACAGGTCAAAGGTTCAGACACTCAGAGGCAGTCACATAACCATCCAGACAGACATGCAGATGCAAACAGGAGCTCTGAACTTGAGTTTGCTAATTTCCAGACGGCTCGTTGCAGTACCGCCTCACAAAGCATTTGCGCTTCCAATTAAGTTTTGTGAAAACGGAGTCTTGAGGAAAAAAACGTTACCCTCTGCATTGAATTAATTGCACTCAGTCGGTGACAAGGAGCCAGAGAAAGGGGAAAAAAATAAAATAGCTCATGTCATTACATCCTGATGAACAAAATAATTGGCTTTGAAAAGGGAGGTAAACAGTGTCACAGCTCCATCTCGGCTGGAAAAAAATGAAGGAGCAGGAGGAAGAGGAAAGATGAAGAGGTTTCTGTGAAAGGATGCGTGCGCATATGATGTACTTACCTTGTTAACAGCTGTCACATTAATTGCCACATCGCACGGGGACATTTCCATTTCAGTGCGACTGCCATGGGCGCCCGCCGAGACCAAGGCAGGATGACCTTTTCACCACAAAGTAGCGGGGCTCTCCTGGCCACTGCACGGCCAGCAGCACCGTGGGAGTGACACAGGTTCATTGTGATGTGTGCTGCATGTACCCTTTTGATAATTAATTAACATAAGTACATGACAGTTAATTTATTTCCATGCAGCGTTGTTGTTCTTCTGTTGCCCCCTTTTTTCTCCATGACATTGCTGCAAAGCTCATTGGAGCATATGGCACAGATATGATACAGGTGCTTGGGATTTCCAATCATGGACATCTCATTTGAGTTTTTTTTTCCTGACGATTATAAACCATTTCACTACTTTGTTCAATCACAGGAGCATGAAATTGGTCCAACTGTGACTGCAGGGACTAATTTGCGTTTGGCTAAAATGATATGAGTTCACCGGAGTTTAATGTGTTTTTGAAATGTCGTTACCTGCCGCAAAGTTGTTTGCCAGATTTTGACAAATTAATGAGGACACACTCGAAATGTTGAAGTTTGTCAAAGTCCTGGAGTTACATTATGCAGTTTTCTTGAACAAAACATATAATTACATTCACCATTGCTTACCAAAAGGAAGCAAAAAGCAATAGAACACTCAGATTTCTGCCCAAATGTACAGTATTTTTTATCTAGACAGAAGAATGTGTAGAATAAAAAGTTAAATAGCTCCAGACCCTGCTGTATCAAATATGATATATATTGTTTGTAACTGTTATAGGTCTACCATCCATCTCATTCCCACTGCCTTTTTTCCACAGTCGGCAACCTCCTCAAATGGCCACTAGAGGCTGGCCCCAAAAGCGAGTCAACCCCCATAGACCTCCATGTTTAAATGTCCAACTTTACAGCATAAATAAACGTGTTTACATCCTGGTACAAAAACTACTTTGGTCTCTATAGCTAATTTCCCTGTTTAACTATAAGGAGAGTGAATTGTTATATCCCTTTTTTTCCATTTTTCTTGCAGATTGTTTGTAGAAAAACTTTTAAAAAGACAAATTTAAAGGTGGAGTCAAAGATTTCAGAGGAAACTTGTTGATATTTAGCTAGTTATCATAGTTAAATAGTTAGCATATGTCAGATATACCATCTCTCTCCCTCCCAATGCCTCTTTTTCCACAATCGGCAACCTCCAGTGCTGAAAAATGAAATGCACCACAAACAGCAGTTCCTCAAATGGCCACTTGAGGCTGGCTCCAAAAGCGAGTCAACCCCGATAGACTCCAATGTTAAAATGACCAACTTTACAGCAGAAATAAACGTGTTTACAGCCTGGTACAAAAAAAACACTTTGGTCTCTGCAGCTAAATTCCCCGTTTAACTGTAAGGAAAGTGAAGCCCTGTGTATATTCTTGAGACTGAATGCAAATCACAAATGCAGGTTCTTTCTCATAAAACAGCTTTTGTTAAAAGTTTGAACCATCGGCCACATTGCTGTTTTTCCTGGCACCACTTGTGGAACAGTAGCACACCATAACGCCATTTGTCGAAATGTCACCCATGTGCACATGCATAGAGCCGCTCCAAAGTGCAACCGGAGGTCAAAAACGCCACATGGTGCCTTTTAAAAGCCCCCAAAAACCTATTTTCTGGATCAACTTCTTACTGTGAGCAGTGGGGTCCCCACATGAACAGTCCTGGTGATTTCTCATAAGAGGTTTCTGTATTTTTGTTGTTGTTGTTTTCTTTGCACTTTCCAGTAGTTTGTCACATATTTCCGAGCACCAGTCATTTTAAAAACTTGAATCATAATAAATCCTGCTAATTGCGAAACAGATGAGGGGAAGTTTTTGACTATTTAGACTTTTTTTTGGAAGTAATTGCTGCTTATTAAGAATATTTAACGTCACAGAGACAGACTTTAAACCACTTGTTCAGACATGTGTCTAATAAGATGTGGATTTTCTGCTTAATATATGCAGTAATGCATTCCAAAGAGCAATTCACGGATTCAACTTTTAGATGGGAAGATAAGGTAAACGCTGATCATATTGATGGACATGATTGCCGCTCCTCTCAATTTTTTTTTCTCGTTCTTTCCTGAGTGCCTTTAATAGCAAAGGAGCTGCTAGGTACGACTGAACACACTCCGCAAAGTGAGATTATGTAATGGTCGTGCGGTGTCATTATTTGTCAGCGGTGGATGTGAACGGGAGGAGAAAAAAAAAATCACCTGAAATTGTCAATTTGTCCTCGAGATTTTTCAAGGCTATTTGTGAAATGTACAGCGAATTATTTGGTATTCAGGTCCCGTGTGTTTCCTCATTTCTATGTCTGCCTGCTAGAGTGAGGGGGAAAAAAACACCTGGGATGTCTGTGATTTTGATATATTAAAGACCTCTGCATAAGTCTTTGTCACCTCTGATGCCTGTTTGTGGCTGAAAAGGGAAATTTAACGTGGCTGGAAACAGGATTGTGCCCCGGCTTGTCCAGCATTTAACTGTGAAACCACACCGGCTGGTTTTATCCACGGGGCTCCTGTCACACAATTTAAAAAATATACTGTACG
Organism: Chromis chromis; assembly: GCA_900302755.1. Lineage (NCBI taxonomy): Eukaryota > Metazoa > Chordata > Actinopteri > Pomacentridae > Chromis > Chromis chromis. The sequence goes on along the minus strand of OMNN01083282.1, from coordinate 917 downwards.
TGCTGCGGTGTACCATAGTTTATTACTAGCTATAAACCTGTTGTGACATCAAACTGTTCCTGTCATGCAGGGGGCTGAATTTACGTGTAGCCATTTCTTTCTCCACGTCTAATTTATTCACCATTTTTTGACACAGAATCAACCAATTTTATTTGCGGCTAATGGCAGTTTGTTAGTTACTCTAATCCTCACTTCATATGCAAGCGATGCAAGCGGTGCAATAATAACAGCAGCCTAATTAAAAAGCTTTCAGAAAACAACAGCCTTCTGCTTGTCTCGTTAAACCGAGTTAAGTTGAAAGTTGAGTTTTCTTAAGCTACAGTCAATGTTGATGAATGAAGCCGCTGTGGTATCTACTGTAGCCATAACACATGGAAACAACACCGCTTCATTAGACTGCTTACTCTTAATTTCACAGCTGAGTGGAGCGACACTGAAGTCTCCTCTTTTTTCATTTAAAGCATATCTGTCTCGCTATGCATCTATATGTTGGACAATATACCTGACATGGACGCTACAGGATACTTGTTTTGTGTTTGGCGATAGTTTTTGCATTAGTTACATAAAACCAAATCTAAAATAAAGTAACTATTTAAAAGATGACCTTAATTGTATTGTCGTTTTATACATATCTGCAAAGAAAACCCAGCTTGACTGTCATCTATAGGAAGAAAACAGTTTTGAGTTGGACTAAAATGTAAATTCTAATCTTTATATTTCCTCTTTTATTGATAGAATTATTTACTATGCATCTTGTGAATAATATAACACTCTTACATGTCAAATATAGTCACGTCTGTAACCTAAAAACAGGTAAAGTAACCTGAAAATGGACAGAATCATTGAGAGAGTTGGATTAATTGCACAGTCTAGTCCTTATATTTTCTCTTTTATTGATATATTATTCATAAAATGCA
>OMNN01083280.1:0-29779 GCA_900302755.1 Chromis chromis | reverse complement strand
GACTGGCAAGAGGTTGAGGTGGGGAAAGTGAGAGCGACCACTTGTCCCAGTCACCACCACTGTGGGCCCTTGAGCAAGGCCCTTAAGCCCCGACTGCTCCCTGGGCGCTGCACCGTGGCAGCCCACTGCTCCTAGTATGTATAGTTAAGGTTAACTTTGAATAGGATGGGTCAAATGCAGAGAAGGAATTTCCCCAAGGGGATCAATAAAGGTTAGATTATTATTATTATTCTTACAGTTGATTTAAGTCCAAAACTCAGAACAGAACGTTCTCTTGAGCAGGTTAGCTGTGCAGCATCAGTTACCATGATGATCTATCAGGTTAAAAGAGAGTCATCTTCATGACTTTGACAACTGGCTTGAAGCTCAACATACCTTCTAACCCATTATTCTCGCTTCATAGTACAGTCCTCCGATGCTCGCTACAAACAGAGCTGAACTTTAGATTCATCAGGTGACAAAAACACACAGAATCTGATAATAATTAGTTTTAATTCCAACTAAGAGGAGAAAAATCACACCTGAAAACCTGGAAGGTGAGGTGACACAAAGCATCATAAATACAAAACTGGTCAGGATAATGACATCACATAAACAAATAAGAATAAATAAACAGTAGAAGCACAGGGAGCCTCAGTTTCAGTGTTTGTGTGGAGGTTCACGGGTTTCTAAAGAGCAACTGAACAGCAGGGTAGACAGCTTTTTATACATAACTTGATAATAGTCACTTCAGCACAAGATGCACCTGGGTTTCCTCTCTGCTTGTCTCAGTGAGGTGCTTTTAGGTAACTAGAGGATCCTCCATGATGGTGGAGGGAGAACAAGGATATGGGCAAACAGAAGTTAGCATCATGAACAATTTTCACAGATATATAAACTTCACTTTTGGTTTACAGCTTTCGGGACTCAAGAGCATTTTACCAAATCTGAATCTACTAATCAAACATTTTCTAGTAGTTCATTATTTAAAGTCAGTTTTTCTAAACGTTAATACAACAGCCAGTAGATATATATTTAAATATAAGACTGATAGTCATGCTGCATGTTTGTTCTGTGTTTGTTTAAGGTGTCAGAGAGGAGAAAGACTCATGAGTCTAATGAATCTGTCCCCACATATCAATCCATTACCGAAGTGTTGAAATAAAGGGAACAATGTGAATTTATTAATTTATTGCAAATAAAAGATCCTTACTTATTGTGTATTCAACACCTTAATTGAGTGTGTACAACTTAAAGCTCTTTGTGTTAAAACTGCACTTTCCTTCTCGTTGGTCGAGTCTGTTAATAAACAATTGGTTGTTTGGTCTATAAACAGTCAGAACATGAAGACGCTGACCTGTGTTTCCCAGAGCTCAAGCTGACAAATGTCTTGTTTTATCTAGTCATAGAGTAAAAGGAACAGTGGTGGCGCAACAGGTTAAGCCCCTGACTACTGATCAGAAGGTCAGGGGATCAAACCCCACTGCAGGCTGGTGAGCCCTTGAGCAAGGTCTCTAACCCCTGACTGCTCCGGCGCTGCACTGCGGCAGCCCACTGTTCCTGCTATGTAGGATGGGTAAAATGCAGAAAACTAATTTCCCCAAGGGGATTAATAAATGTTAAATTATTACTATTAAAGAAACCAGGAAATATTCATATTTAGGAAGTTGCACTCGGAGAATTTAGACATTTTTTCTTGAAAAACTTACTCAAACCTACTAAACGATAATACGCCGTCGTTGACAATTACTTAATTAATCGTTGCAGCTCTAGATTGTTCTGTGTCTCTATGGGTCGGGCTAACTTCACTGCACTCTTCACCTCTGTTGTAGAGATTCAGAGAAACAAATCAGGGCAAAAAAGCTTGAGCTCCCTGCAGCTTTCCTAAAACACAGATTTTCACAAGTCACCTAAAAAGTTTTTTTGAGGACATCAGAGGTGGAAAGTGCAAATATTTTTTTCAAAATTAATTATCTGATAATAAATCTCATATTTGGGCTGATGTAGTTAAACATTATGTCAGATAGCAGACTTCAGACTCAACTGAAGAGCTGATGTTTGCTGTAGTATTATCAGTTTGAATATTTTACCATTTACTTTTAATTTGCTTAACATACAAAGAAGCTGCTGTTTGTTGCTCCTGGAGTTTTTCTTTGCAATGTTGACAGCATGTTACACAGTTAAAATCTCACTAGTGCTGCTTTTGTTGATCTGCACATGCAGCTCTGGTTGGCAGGTAATTTTAAAGAAGAAAACTCTTTCTGACTCATGTTTAGTTTAAATATCTGTATTTATTTGTATTTATATATTTAAATATCTGTGGCGAGAAACAAATTGAAAATATTGTATCAGCTCTTTGGCAATATAATCGAAAACATCTTTGATATGAAACTAAATATTTACTGAAGCAAAGTGGCGCAAGTAATGCTAAAAGTAAAACCTATACCTTGCAAAAATCATTTTCCTCATTTAACAACACATCTCAGTTTTGATTAACATAAATGAAAAACCCAAATTATTTCTTTGCAAGTCATGGTTTTACTTTGTTTTGGGGAGTTTTGCCTCCTAAATTCTTATTTTTGTTTGATATTCAAGACGTTTGTTTGAGCATGCATGAAATAAAAGGGGGGATTTAACTTTGGTCAGTTCTGCCTTATATAAATATCCTGTGACGCAGTGCGAATGACAGCCAGGTTAGAGCTGAATCTGTTTATGACTTCACTCCACTAAATACAGAAACTGAACAAAATGGCGGAGAAGCTGAGCGTCGCCAACTTTGACCAAACAAATCCCTTCACTGTGTGTGTGGTGAGAAGCAGCAGTAGTGAGGCGGACACTGTTTTATATCTGTTAGCTCCATCCTGCAGAATCTCTAATGAGGGTCCAACAGTCTGGACCTGAGCTCACTGTAGTTTACTGAACTGAAAGGTTTATAAAAATATGTTAAGAAACTCCTGATCTACATTTCTAAGTAGCGTACAAACATTTCATAAATGGCTTATAACAAACTATAAAGAGGAGATATTCAGTGTGTTTTATACGATTCCAGCTGTATTGTCGTCCATTATTTGCTGGCAGTTGACAGGAGGACTTACAGTTGTGACTAACACATTATTAAACACTTCTGCCCTCAGGGGGCTTCAGGAGGGGTTACCTTACTATTTAATTTTAAAAGCACCACAGTAACAGCTGAGGCTTCCTTCAGAGGACAATAAAGAGTTTGTGATGCTGAAACTGTCACTTCTTCCAGCTGTTTCACATGTTCCTGCCTCCCTCAGCTCCACTCGGGGATCCTTCATCAAAGGGATATTTTGGTTTCTTCAAAGCTGAGCAGAGTACATGGGTGGAAGCTAAGCAGTGAACTGCAGCTAAATGTATTTTAGCATAAAAAACAAAACAAAAACACATCTGTATTAGTTTAAGGGTATACTGTTTTTAGAATATCTTTACCGAGTTATTGCTATTAGACAGCACTTTCCAACAGGGAAATGAAGCAGTGATATTCATCTCTTCAAAGCCACCAGACTCCGTTGACAAAAATAGTGACTTTACCTCCAACAGGGAGTTGGTGATCTACTACTGCCTCAATCGCCTCGTCTGTCTGCAACTTCAGTGTTTTAACAGGTTAGGTAACATGTTAAGATAAGGCCAGGTGAAACAAAAGGTGAGAACAATATAAATATAGTGTACAGAAACCGATATTGATTCTTTTGGATTGCTAAAATACATTTTGCTGCTGATCTTGTCCACAGTGTACCAACAGCCATCCACTGTAGTTAATACACTGACTATTGATAAGTTCCTCATAAAGCCCCCCTTTTAAAAAATCAAAGCTAACCCTTTAAATATGAGTGAGGACTCGTCCTTTGGTATCGTTGTCCACATCCTCTCTGTCACCACTTGATGAAGACAAGTGCAGCGAGCACTGCGTAGCCGAGGATGAGGAAGAGCACTTTGAGCAGGCGGTCCTGTTTGTTGTCCAGCTCTTGGGGCAGGATCTCGAAGAACGTGACGAACAGGAAGGTTCCAGCAGCGAGCCCCTGCAGCACCACCGACACAACGCTGCCCGCCAGTGTCTGAGCCGACTCAATGCCCATCCCCACCACTATGCCCAGCGGGATCATCAGGCTGACAGTGACGCCCAGCTTGGCGGCATCCTTCATGCCGAGTGAAGCCTTTGCCACACTCACCCCGAGGGCGATGGCGGCCAGCGTCTCATGCACAGCCACCCCCAGGAAGAGGCTTCCCAACTTGGCACCGTCCTCCTGCAGGCCGAGCGCCAGGCCTTCAAACACTGAGTGTGCAGACAGAGCCAGAACCAGGCTGGCCAGCCGCAGAGGCCCTGCCCCTGCCAGCTCGGCTGGGCTAAAGTGTCCGTGCTGGTGTCCATGGGAGTGGCGACTGCTGCCACCGCCCGGGGAACCCCGTGTTGAGGAGATGAAGGGAGTGTCATACTCAGAATCACTTCCGGCCTCGGAGCCGCCAGCGTTGAAGGTCTCTAGGTCGATGAAGGACGGCTTCTCCTTCCTGAAAGTGAGAACAGCCTGCTCTACAAAGACGGTGAGGAAGAAGCCGAGCATCATCATCGTCTCAGCCAGTGGATAATCACTATTGATCTGCATCTTCTGGAACACATCACCCACCTGTGGATGGAAAGCCAAAACCAGAACGGCAATAAAAAGGTGAGACACAAAAATAAAACGTGTTCACAATAAACAGTGTAAGACTACATAAAATTCAAAGCTTGGTATGTTTTCAGTACAGCAGAGAAAACACAACAAAAACATGTAACATGAGTTACATTGGAAACCAAAACTGCATATTATACAGACAGAGCAGATTACAACAATTATAAACTGGTGTGCTGCAGGTCAACTGATTTGGATGCACTGTATCATTAATAGTCCTCACAGCTACAGAAAGATGTGTGTTTACCTTGTCTCTGACGGCAGGCAGCAGAGCGTTGAAGCATGTTGCGAGGAACACGCCTCCTCCAAACGAGTTGCACAGTGACAGCGCCCTCCTGTACCTGTGCGCCTTGTCATAGTCGACCAGCAAGAGCCGCACTGGGACCAGCACGCCGGCCAGCATGAGGCCGAACAGTCCCAGCAGGCCGAGCAGCTTGGCCACCAGGATCTGCATCCTGATGATGCACAGACGCTACAGCCAACAGATCACCATCACACACACTTCCAGTCTGCTGCTTCTACTGGACTCAAATGGAGCTGCTGGGACATCTGAGCTGGTTTCACAGGAAAGAAAGACTGTTAGTGAGCAGGAAGGTGCCGAATAAAACAGTATAAACCAGTCTGTGGTATAATTGCATCTGTTGTGGTAGTTTTTTTTTGGGGTCTTCATGTTCATAATGTGTCTCTTTAAGGTCATTTTGTGCCTCTTTGCAGTTATTTTTGTGTCTTTGGGATAATTTTGTGTCGCTTTTGCGCAATCAAGAATATTCAACATCAACATCTCAGATGAGACTCAAAGCAGCACAGAAGAAGTTTGAGTGAAAGTGATATTTTTCCACTTTAATTCATAAAACAAAGTTTAATAAGCCTGAAAGTGAGTTTAAACGGTGTTGAGACTTATGGGATGTCTTTCACAACAATAAATTAATTTAAAAAATGATTGTCCCTGTATTTTTCCCTTCGACATAATCCCAGATGAAGTTGCACTCTTACCTGAGCCTTCATTCAGGTGTGCTTTCTTCCCATCTACAGAAACTGACCAAAATGGCTGCTGCAGCTTAAAGAAGTCTTTAGTGTTTGAAAAGCTTCAAACTGGATTTTCTACTAACTTGTGTTTCATCTTCTCATCGTTAACTGCCTACCTTTAAAACGTGTCCCTTTATATTGTTTTCACCATTGCTGACTTCAGCCTGAACGCAGACACCATGAAACTGCATCACCGCAGAGATAAACTCACAGACTGACCGTTTATTTCGTTGTTTCTGTCGGTTTTTATGTTAATAATTTCGCTGCAGGGACTGAACACGTCAAACCACCCGAGCTACAGCCTGCTTCATGTGAGGAATATCAAAATAAAACGTTGTCACGCTACCTTACTACCAACAACATTACAATATTCGTGTACACCTTGGCGACATGGATTTAATATTATTATATAAAAAGTTAACGTGCACGGTTTAACTTCTTCAAGCGTGTAAAACTAAATATAAAGTTTAAATTAAACACACAACAGCTTCATTTCCGCTAGCTAATAGCAGCTAACTTGACCGCTACTGTTTGTTAGCTGGTTAGCTCCTGGACAGCTAGCGGCCAACTCGCACCGCAACACTCCGACCATAAAAGAAATCGGCCGTTTTCTTCTGTTATTCAGAATAAATGGCGAGTTCACCTCAGCAGAAACATATTAAAGCGCAAACATCAGTCAGACACCGTGTTTACCTTCCGAAGATTTGTCTGCTTCAGCAGCAGGTGTATGACAAATACTTCCGCCTACGTCATGTAACCACTGGGCGATGAGTGGTGGATTCCTGTGACGTAGGTGTGCAATATTAGTATTTTTTTTAATGGCTTGAATTTCTACATTTAGAGAATCTGTGCAATATCAACAGTTTTTATGCGCACATCTTCTTTACTGCTGTAACACTGCAAATGTCCCCGCATATATATGCCTAGTTTATATGTATATACTTTATTTTATTATGTTGTTGTTATGTTTATCTTATTTTTTGCTTGACCAAAGACCACATATTCATTTCAATATTGATATATAATGATGAGCCTTAACCTAATATTTTGACTTTATGTACTTTATTGTTGTTCTTATTTTTAACATGTACTGTTGTTTTTAAATAATAAAATAGATAGGTTATTAGAGCTACCATGTCACTTCTCAAGTTCATAAGAATAATTGGAAAAATTAATGTATGACTCTAATGCAGCCAGCCCTCTGTTGGTGGTCACTCTATAGTCTGGAGCTTTGTCCCACCCATACTGTGGAGCCGAGCTGCAGGCCGCACCCTCTCTGCCTGAGTGAGTTTGCATGGCTCCCAGCTGCAGCCAGCTGATTAAGTGCACCAGGTGGAGGTGATCTGGTAATCAGGAGGTTTGGAGGCACTCACACAAAGGACAGCGAGAAGTGAGCAGTGTGAGAGACAATAGTTGGAGAGTCTGGACCAAGAAATGGAGACTGCAAGATTAAGGCTTGTTTCAAAGAAGGAAGAAGGAGCCAGTGAGCTTTCAGTTCTTTTCTGTCTCTGCAGCTTGTATTGGAGTTGTTGTGAGCTGTGGACTAATCAGGTGTTTAAATTCAGGTTAAAATGTAATGTATTTAAAAAGTCATGAGATTAAAATGCCAGTTAAAATGTCCTATATTTAATATCATGTGGGTAAAAGTGCAGTTAAAAATGTGTATTTTAAAAGCTAATAGTAATTTGACAAATGTGATTTTTGTGTATTTATGGAAGTTAAAAGCTGCTAAAGTTGTATGGATAAAATCATCATTGCACAGTGCTTTAAAAAGTATCTATTTTGTTTTGGGTGCTTTAAATATGGGTATTTTTCTACTTATTTTCAGGGTTAATTTCTAGTAGTTTAAAGATTAAGTATTTGATTTTGGGCTATGTTTATTGGTTATGGTTTCTTGGGTTACATTTACTTGAACTTCTTTGTGCTTGTGTTTAAGGTTTTTCACCTGCATTGGCCTTGGAAGACTTTCAAAAATAAAAAGACAGCTGAATGTTGGTCATTGAGTCAATTCCAGTCCAATCTTCTGAAACAAGCTGCCTCTTCAAGTGGGGACTGCAGTTTAAAACTCACAAGAGTGAGGAGCACTTGACACATACTGCTATCTACTCCGAACAGTTACCCGTCACCAGTAATCACCTATCGACACTGAAAGATAAATGCTGAAAAGTTCTCTTAAACATGGAAACGAACAAAACATTTTTTTTTTAACAAAGTTTTAGGTTAGAGCTTGTAATTCTGAATTTTGACATAATTTTTTTGGCAAATGCATACCGGTTCCAAATATTTAAAGTTTTTCTGCATAGATAAATTTTTGGCACATCCATTGAGGTTTGTTAGCTGAGGTTTTATTTATCAAGCATAACAGATGATTTTGTTTATAAAATGGTCAGAAACCACGAAGTAGCAGACTTTCACTGTAGTCACACACACCAAAGGGGCAGGAAAAAAACCCTGAATGTTAGTGATAGGTCTCCTTGATTACTAGTATTTGATGTCCACTCCTACTTTGATCGACCATCCATGACTTTAATTTACTTGAATAAGTAAGTTTTCACAACATCTTGTCTCTATATGGGTATTTTGTGTTGTTGTGGTTGTTTTTGCATTTCTTTCTGTCAAACTGGAAACCTCCATGTAAAAGAGTCCACTACATTTTGGAACCAGTGTTGTCTGATTTTATCTGGTGCCTCATTTATTTACTTCTGCTGTTTCAAGTTTTCTATAAAACCATCAGACGTGAGACAAGGCAGGGTAAAATGTTGAGATGCTCTCTTTAATTAAACTGTGTTCAAACAGCCTCCTGCTGCCTCCTCACAGCTCCATGTGACCGGGGAGTTATTAGTTCATTTACACTAATTCAACCCTGACAGTCATTCATTCACACACACACACACACTCCATTAACACGGTACTGGACCAACAAAATGCATTTAAAGTCACTGTGTAGTTTTTAGGGGAAAACAGACATTTCAAGCCCCTACAGCTGTTTAACATCTGGATCCAGGTTCCTATTAGAGCTTCATTTATTAGCATTAATTTGATTTCGTCATGTTCCTCCTAACAACCACACAGAGCCGCAGGAAGTGGGCGGAGTTTTTGGTGACGTGGCTCCTGAATAAAGCGGGACGCCTCGCTCCATCTCTCTCTCATGCAGGAATTATTCAGTGATGGAAAAACAAAAACTTCCTTTTAGTCCTTCGAGTAATAATGATCCAGGTCAGACAGAAAAAAGGTCAGACGGTGCGCGTGTCTCCTCCTCCTCACACAGACCTGAAACAGACAAGAAACGGGATCAATTCCGGCCAAAAGCATAATACAAGACTGGTCACTGTGTGTGTATACATATATACAATATAGTGAAAATAAATAAGAGAACGAAGCCCAAATTTAAGTTTTTGTAATAACTTGTGCAGGCCAGGAAAGTTTACCTGATTGAATTTTGAATTCTTCAACAGTTAGCAGCCTTCTGTTTTTTAATTTCCCTGTTTTCTGATCTACACATAACAACAACACAATCATCACACTTTGCTCTTTTTAACTTCTTCTACTTCCGCAAAATTAAACTGTAGTTGAAAGGTCCTTGTTTTTTTTTGTTTTTTTTACAGGATTCAGCGCTCAACGCAGATGGTATTTTTGATGTTTACAGATCAGAACTTCCAGGAAGCATTACGCTTGCGCAAGTGCTGGGAACGAAGTATCACTGTACAGCGAGACTGCTGCAACAGGGAAAGTTATATTAGATATGCATTTTGATTTTTATAGGCACAGACTCTTAGAATATTGTGATCACACCACATTATTATTACTTTTATGATCATATTGTTGCTCATTCTCACTGAAGCGAAACTGATTCATGTGGTTTTCTGTGTGTCTGTAGTTTGCATCCACAGTGTTTTAGACTGAGTCAGTGTGTATTTACTGTGTGTGAGCATCACGGCTGCTCCTCGTTCCCGGCGCTGGGCGTTCGGTTGCGGATTTGACTCCTCAGCTGTTCGATGAGTTCGGGGTTCTGCTGCTGCATCTGCTGAGCAAACTGCTGACCGCTGCAACACAAACAGCACAAACACCCATTAACATCATCAGCTAGCAGCTGTAATCCCAAACCCCCTGCTCAAGTACGTACGCCTGAATGAGTCCTGATAAATCTCCAGCTGATGCAGCTCCAGGCACTGCACCTCCTGCACCTGCTCCTGCTCCTGCTCCTGGTCCTGGTCCACCACCTAGACCTCCTACACCACCTAGACCTCCTACACCTCCTCCACCTCCTGCACCACCACCTCCTCCTCCTCCTCCTCCCACCCCGCCGTACGCTCCTGACATCATCCCTGACATCCTGGAAGACAGAGAGCAGATAGGAAGTTAACTCTGGAAAAGCAAAGAGAAAGTAGCAGCAGCTGACTGGCTGAGATGGACTTACAGCTGCTGAACCTGAGGGTTGTTCATCAGAGACGACGCCTGCAGAGAAAAAGGGTGAGACGTTACCAATAACAACAAGCACTGAGACAACAACGACCAAAGGAAGGTTTGCGTTCGTGATGGTCTCTTATCTCACCATGTTCATGAAGCCTGGGTTACTGAGCAAACCAGCCAGATCGACTCCACCCATCCCTGCAGTCTGAGAGAGCAGAGACATATTCATGTAAATACAGAATCGAGAGCAAATCATCGTTCAGGACATGTCCTCTCCCATGTTGTTCCTTCTTACCGGACTGGACGTCTCCATCTTCTCCTCAGCGATCTTCAGGTTGGTTTTATAGGTGTCATTGTCGGGGTCGAGCTCCAGTGCTTTCTTATAGTAACTGACTGCTTCTGTGTGTTTGTTGAGGCTGGCCAGGGCCAAACTGCAACACAAGAACAAAGAAACACATCAGAATCAGCAGCTGGATGATCAATTGTTCTGCTGCTCACAGCTGAAAACACACATTACATTTTTGTTCCTGAATCCAGCTTTCTACTGGGATCAAAATCATTCTGATTCTTTGGATCACCACATACTGAAGACATAATCCAGATCAAAACCAACACTGGAATGGATTATGTAATCTAATCCAATTTCAGAATCCTTTTTTCCCTTTTTCAAGATTTGATCCAATCTGATCAGACTGCCTCTTACCATCTGGATCTTGGTGTTTACTTTATCTGGTCTTTAAATTTCTGATGGTGGTTAAAAAAGCTCCATTGTAAGCCTGCGGGCAACCCTCCTCTGCATTTCATTCATTTTTAATGACAAATCAGTTGTTGATCATAAACTCTCGATGAAGGAAAATTGTTTACACTTGACCTTCCTGCATTTTACTCTTATATAAATCCACAAAAAGCAGCTAGTTTTCCACATTTGAGAAGCTTGAGTCAGAAAATGATGAATTAATGATCAGACATGTCTGTGAGTCAAGCAGTCTCTGCTTCTTAACAACAAAACAGAGAGGTGGTGTCATACCCCATTCGTCCGTATGCTTTGCTGTAGTTGGGGTCGATGCTGATGGCCTGTTCACAGTCTTGCACAGCTCCAGCGTAGTTCCCCAGTTTACTGTAGGCTGCAGCCCTGCAGAGAACACAACACACACAGCAGCTCCTTCATGTTCCATTCACATTAGGCAGAGTTGTGGGCTTCCTATCCAGGAAATTTCTTACAATTACAGCAACAAAGTTACTAGAAACAGAAAAGCTTCATTTTTAAAGATATGGGAACTCAGGTCTCCGTGTTGCTTAATAAATAATAAACATGACCATGTAATTTATCCATTGTCTCACCACTAAATGTTTTCTGAAGATGACGGAGAGCAGATGCACACAAACCTGTTGCAGTAGTAGACGGCATTCTGAGGGTTGATGGCGATGGCCTTTGAGTAAAACTCAACAGCAGCTGCAAAGTTCTCCACCTTCATCTGATCATTACCTGCAGTTGAGGCAAAAATTCACCCGTTACATTCAGGTGAACATGTACCTGATAAACCCTGGTAATATGTGCCGTATTATATGACTCACCGTCACTTTTGAGCCTCTCGGCCTCGGCTCTCTGTTCCTCAGTGGGGGAGTTTGTGGTGGAGTTTGGGGTGGAGTTGTTGTTGGCCACCGACTGAGCTGGAAACTGTTGCACAGACACAAACATTGAGTCACATATGATGTCCTGCAAAACAACCGCTAACAACGCGACAGCTAACAAAATATGGTCGGAAAACCAGTTCTCCAAGTCTACCTTGGCTGTGGCGGAGGTAAAGATCTCCGGTAACGTTATGGGGACGGCGAGACTCTGGTCATCGGTGGAAACTTCAAAGGCCGTCTCCAAACACTGAACAGCAACTAGAGAACAACAAGATTATGTCAACAGCAGGTTAAAAAATACACACAATAAAGGAATCAAGACCAGAAACAAGTCTCCCGATCCTTCAGACATGGCTGATCAGTATTTGATCTTGTCTTCAGCTATTGGCTCTGTACTAATAATAATGATCTAACCTTTATTGACCCCCTTGGGGAAATTCCTTCTCTGTATTTGACCCATCCTGTTCAAAGTTAACCTTAACTATACATACTAGGAGCAGTGGGCTGCCACGGTGCAGCTCCCGGGGAGCAGTCAGGGGTTAAGGGCCTTGCCCAAGGGCCCACAGTGGTGGTGACTGGGACAAGCAGTCACTCTCACTTTCTTTTGCTTTTACCAGAGATTTCAGACAAACTGATATTTTTACTGCAGAAATATCATAAAATATGATGACATACTTCTAAGTTGATACTGCCTAACCTTAAGGTGTACAGGAGTGTGCTTGTATATAATAGGGAAAGGAAAAGTGGGATTGTGTTGTTGTTTAAGGACTCACCTTCCAGACTCTCCTGAGCGCCTGAGGATAGATTCCCTGAATGTAGCTGATCATGGAGGAACTGGATGATGGAGAAGGCGAGGCGCTTGTTGTCTGTCATGGTGACTGAGGCTCAGACCTCTCTGTGCTCACTGAGGAAGAGACACCTGAAAGTAACAGCAATAAGAGTCCAGTGGTTATCCAGTCAGATACTACTGCACTGTTGCTTTCCACCACAGTATCACTCATCAGAGGCTCACTGCGTTACTTTAACCGGTAGAATGTTCTAGCAACTCAGGGTAAGTATAACTCAGCATGACTGTCTCAGTAATGACAATATCTGCCAGCTCACACTAGCCATCTTTGTGCATAAAGGATAAAGAACACAAGCAGCAGCTGACAGTGCGTAGAAAATCAGTTTAAAGCAGCGCAGCTCATTTTAAAAAGGTCACTTTGAACATGAAACTCAACCTAGCCTAGCTTAGCCTGGTAGCATGCCAACAAAATACAAGGTAGAAAAAATAAAACAGTGCAGCCTTGGCGTACGCTGGCCTCAGATGTGTGTGTCTACATCTTAATGTGGAAAATAAACAATACTCCAATGAAATGTTTGAGAGTTTAAGGTTACTTACTGGGAGCTCAAAGTAAATGTTGGAAGTAAATTTAGCAGCATGGGGAAAACCCGGAAATCTTTCCTGAAAATTTGGTTTATAGGTAACTTATCGGACAGCAACTGAACGTAAATTAAACAAGTGATTTATCGTGTATGCTACTCGCTGCCGGCTGCCCACTAACGTACTTTGTGTAGGAAAAGAACGTGATAAAGGGCGAACCCGATACTAAAGCTTATAATAGATAATTAACAAGATTACTTGGTGTATATAACCTATGCCGAATTGAAGAGTGGTTCCTGACAGTTGATTACATGTCTTAACTTTTGTTCTGCAATTCTTTCAGCTTAACTAAGAAGCGAGGATGTGTTGTCTTGTAGAGTTTTTAAAAGGAACTCGGCGTGACGTGTTCGCCAAATCACATCGGGCACGCTGCTAACTGCTGGCTAGCTAGCCGATGAGATTCAGTTGATAACACTGTCGCTACTGGTAATATAAAACAGTCATGGTGCCAAATCTAACCTGATAACACAGCAACGTGTGCGTCCTACCTGCTGTCTCCGGGTTTCAGTCGCGGATTATCCCGGTAACGGAAATTGAGTTCACGTTAGCTCGACTCCTTCGAGTAGCCGTTACTCAGCTAGCTGCTAATAAGCTTGTCGCAGGGTTGTGACGTCATGTAAATGCGCCGGGATTGTTCTGGCGGCGTCAAGTCGGACGAAGTGGAAGGTACCGGAAACGAGACAAAGTTGTCTTCAGAATAAATATAAAAACCTTAAACCTAGTACACTTTGCTGTTTAAAACTACAGTGGTGAAGTTAACCCTAATGCTCTTTGCCAGTTGGGGTCTATTATTATTTCTTGATAATCATTTATAAAGCCTTATAATGTCTTACAGATGTGCATATTATACATACGACCTTCATATAATGTGGTATCTTTCAGAGCAGCGGTTTTAGTTTTGCTCCCGGGTGTTATTTTGAAATGTGTGAGCGGAAGTGGTGTTGTCCCTCTTTAATCCGAACTCGCTGTGCTGCTGTCAGTTTCCCACACGGACCGAACCAACCTTCATTCAGTTAGAGAACCATGGGGCCGACAGGTGAGTCATAACGGGATGTTTTTAATGCAACGGGGTCGTTTTTAATGTAAAACCTCCTGTTTGGTCGGCGGGCTTCTTCTCTGTCTGTCTCCGTGTTTGTTTACTCTTCATTGGCTTTGAACGTTACAGCTAACGGCAACGTAGCATGCTAGCACAAGATTTACTTAATTCAAACTCCGCAGAAGAATAATGTACTGTTAGCCGTTGGTTCAGTGCAGAATAAACAAGAAGGAAACGGTTTGATTTGACGGCTACTCGTTTCTTCGCAGCTATTCTGGCTTGTTCTTGTCTCCAGGTGTTTGTAGCATGTTAGCTAAGTAATTGCTTATTCACCGAGCTAACCACATAACTGTCTATTGAGCAAGGTGTTGTTCTTTAACGGGGAAGCTGCCTCGGAAACACAGCGTGGATTACAGATGGATTACCAGTCACCAATCTCCAGATGCTTTAAACCAGAAATGCAGTGAAAGAAGAATTCGCCAAACTCCTGTTAAAAATGGGTGGTTTTAAAGTTCACGCTGCTCGCGGGCAAACACGTGACCTCCGTAAACAAAACTGAATACTTCTTCTAAACTTTTATAACCTGTTTATGAATTCGGCATAGAGCTAAGTACCAAACAACACCGATTCTCTGTAATTATTGCTTCATATCAGTGGCGTCTCCAGAAATGTTTCATAGGGGAGGCCAGACAGAGCCACTGATGGGGTGACACAACAACAAAAGCCAGAACTGAATTTAAGGAATTCAATTATGCTGTTGTTGTGTATGCCATACAATAAAGTTATGTCATTATTAGAGTTAAGAAATCACATACTCTGGGCTAATGCTACTAATTTGCTGATGTGCATGGACTAATACAGTTTACGCTTTTGTTATTGGGGAGACAATCATTCAAAATATCTCAGGGGATGATGCTTTGTCGTATTTTAGGGTGGAAAAGTTCCTCCACTGCTGCAAATATCCTCCTGTGAAATAGAAAAATGATATCCATATAGATCTTGCTGCTGTCTGGTGCCACACGTATTTAATAAATCCAGAGCAAAGACTCTTACAAACAGCTGGAACCAACCAGCTTCAACTCCTGTTAACACTTTGAGGACTGTGCATGTGCCTCCATCAACTAAAGGCACAAACTGTTATTGGCACCCTCTGTTATGTTTATATTAATGGCTGCACATTCGACTGGTTGCTGCCACACAGTGCTGTTATAGTCTAATGGTGCACTCGGACACCATAGTTACATTTACATAAACTTGGGCATGTTTCAGTGAATGAACTTGACCCTAGCAGATCCAGAGGGCCTACAGAGACCAGAGATTTAAGGGCTGGCCCCCTCTTGCAGACACCACTGCTTCTTATAGCTGTTTTTGGTAGAAAAGCAGTCTGGAATTTTGTATTTTTAAATTTTAGTTAAAGTCAAGACTGTCAGAAACAAGATTCTCTGTTCTGATGGAATTAAAATTGGACTGTTAGGCCTCAGCCTTAAGCTTTATGTATTGAAGAAACCAGTTAACGCTCAACACCTGCTCAGTACATCTCATTGGTGAAGCATGGTGGTGGCATCATAATGCCATGGGGATGTTTTTCATGCCATGGAAAGAGAGACTGATCAGGGTTGGGGGAAAGCTAATTCACCTTCCAACAGAAGCTTAAACACACAGCTAAGACTAGGCTGGAGTGGCTTTGGGACAAATCTGTGAATGTGATACTGACCCTATCAGAGCCCTGACTTGAAGCCAGTCAAACATCCCTGGAGAGACCTAAAGATACAGGGCTTCACACTAACTTTTTCATTCAGGGGTTTGGCTCATAATCTAGGTGTATCCTTAATCTCTCTCTACCAATAATAGGTGTAACTAAAGCTGGGTATCGATTCAGATTTCCCAAATCGATTCAAATCGATAAATCGTTTTTTTTAAGCCCTAGGTGTAACCAGTTTGGCTTATACGTTATGTTATTATGAAGAGGACGACAAAACGTGATCTTTTGGACATGATCTCCGTTTATTCTAACAATAACAAATGACACGTACAACTCATCATGTAATAATCTGCCTGCTGCAGTTCCACAGAAGGAAAGTACAAAAGACTGAGATTAAGTATGGACAGTGGGTGTGCATCGAGCAGCAGTGCTAGGTTTATTACTAACTGGTCAACAGTATTAGCTACTGGCCAACCCCTCCCAATGAAACAACATGCTGACCCCTCCCAAAACCAAAAGTGATGTCCCACAAGCTCAGACAATTTGTTGACATCAACATGGGATGATACTCTGTGACAGCAGGAATCAGCTGCAGGTTAGCAGGTAAAAGTAAACACCATTAGCGCAATGACATAACACCAATAAAGTGTGTGACAGACATTTAAAAAGTCTCACTTTTTAATTCACTGTTGTTTCTAATAAGGAAAAAACAACTAGACTAAACCAGCAGGAGCAAATTTCATTATAGATGAACGATACTGGATTTTTTGCTGATGTCCAGTATGCTGATATTTTTCAACACATTTTGGCCAGTTTTCAATATATGCAAATATTTTTTTCCACATAATTGGGAAAACATGACTGATTTGTCTTAACCCTTGTTGTAGCTTCTTCACCTGTCCTGTTCTGTCCGGCAACGTCCTCACTTGTCCTGTGGTCTTGTTGCTCCAGGTGAGGTGGTGTTTGGCAGCCCGGTGCCAGTCTGCTCTGACAACCGGCTGCACTGGGACCTGAGCCCTGAGAAGATCCAGCAGCTCTCTGATGAGCTCATCGCCAACACCAAGAAGGTGTATGACCGTGTCGGAGCCCTGGACCTCGACAGCGTCTCCTTGGATAACACACTGAAGGCGCTCGCAGATGTGGAGGTTGAGTACACCGGTCAGTATCTTCAATCAGCAGAGTCCTCCTTCATCTGCTGATGCTAATCACACACAGCATCTTTACTAGGGATGGGAATTGATAAGATTTCTACGATTCCGATTCCATTTTCGATTCTGCTTAACGGTTCAGTTCTTTATCGATTCTCTTATCGGTTCTCATTTGCACAGCAGAGGACGTGCTAACGTTGCCGCTGCTGCTGAGATTCACTCCGGAGTGGATTGAAAACGCGACATTCATTCAAAGTTATCTCATGCTGTGTGTGCAAATGTTTCTGCATATTGGTAGTATTTCCTCCCTTTGGTGAAATATCCACTTTGCAAGTATTGCAAGTTGCCCTGTTGTCATCCATTCACATGAAATGTAACCAAACATTCGAGCGTTTGTGCCGCTTGGGCGCCATGTTTCCTGCTGGATGCACTGGTGAATTTGCGCCCATTGGAATTGATAAGGGAATCATTTGCAAAATTGGCAAACGATTCCAAGGAATTGAAACACTGGGAACCGGTTCTCAACAAGAATTGCTTTTCGATTCCCATCCCTAGTTAAAGGTGCTCGGCACACCTCAGGAATATTAGTGCAGCGTTACATCCCAGTCTGTAACCGGATGCTGTATCCTGTTAAAAGCACAAAGTTACAGTAAACCTTTTAGAAACATCCACAGAAGCCTTTTGTGTTTTTCTGTTAAATGTGAGAGGTCATGTGACCATCTGTCACACATACCTATTACCTATTATTAATACAGCCATGTGTGTTTCTGTCATGTGGAAACCATGACTTGGCATTTAACCAGTGTTACCAGTGTGTTACCACAGTTGGAGGTCAACATGTTAAACCGACCTTAGAGTCTTGACTGTTTCATCACAGTTAGATGTATAATCGAACTGGATAATTGAAATCCAAGCAAAGAAAAGCTTATTTTTAACAGAAAGAGCTGCTTTTAACACACAATGTTTAATTTGTGGTGCTAGTGGGTTCTCAGTTAAAAGATCAACAAAGAATAGCTTGAAGATGCAGTGAAAAAGCAGGGATTATGAAACCACCATCCCAGCTGAAAATCAGTCTGACGTGACTGAGGCAGAAAGCATGCAAGGTGATGGTTTTCAAAGTTTTATTAACATTACTTTAATCACATAATATTTGCATTATGTCATTTCATTTTAATAAAATAGCAGCAAGTAATGAAAACTAACTGAATTATTTGCTAACTTACTGTAATTTTAGAGGACGACCACCCATACAGCTACAGTAACTAACATTAAGTGTAGAGTCCATTTGTGGGGTAGCCCAATGTTGTTATCTATGGTCAAAACAGTTACACTAAATGGTAAATGGTCTGCACTTATATAGCGCTTTTCAACCCTTGCTCAAAGCACTTTACAATGTGTTTACCATTCACCCATTTACACAGCTTCCATGCATGGAGCCTGCCATCAGGGGTAACTTTGGGTTCAGTGTCTTGCCCAAGGACACTGTGAGATGTGGCTGGGGATCGAACTGCCAACCTTGCGATTAGCGGACAACCTACCCTACCACCTGAGCCCCTGCCTTAACAAAATAAAATGATTCATGAAAAGTGCAAACAATTGATTTTTTTTTTAAAACAGCAGAGTGGTTAGTTAGCTATGGTCTTTTGCTTGCTGTATCTTCCAAAGACACTAGACGCTGTGCACCTCTAACCCCATAAAACAGCACATGAAGAAACAGGAGAGGTTGTCCACATGGTGAAATGATCAGCTAATTGTATTTGATTCGACTAAGAATGATCATATAATGCTTTTAAGTAATGTTTTTGTGGTTTACCTTATTGTACTTAATAAAGTGTGGTAATTTAATCCAAAACAACTGCAGCAAATTTGACTTTCATGAAGGTTAGAATGTTTTCAGTGAAACAGTTGAAACGAATCAAGGATGGACAAAGCATTAGAAACGCCCTTGCAGTGTAACATTAAGCTTTCTGTGATGTTAGAAGAATGCAACACTCCATTTCTTCCATTTACTGTATAAAAAAACATGAAGAGTACGAGGTCTGTTGCTGCACGATGAAGAGGTTCAGCTGTCTCATTTGTAAAGCAAACATGGCTGCAGTCGGGGGAGACTTCAAAGCTCAGCGTGACATCTCAGATAAAGACATCAAACGGAGAAAGTCTTTCAGATGAAGCTTCTTCTGTTTGCCCAGACGACGCTTCCACTGAGTGGAATGACGTGTAAACGCCTGTAAACACACGCTGTACAGACACATGTTCCCTGCCTGTGAGTGTCATGTATGTACAGTATGTCTATCTAAGTATCAGCATGTTTGTTTATGTCACAGACTCATAAGGATGGATTTGTCAGGCTCATACAATGCCTGATGGGATTATGGAAGTCAGCAGCACTTATTGTTTGCAGAGAAGGCAGAGGAGTCATGGAGGAGGATCCTCAGGAGGCTCTGCAGATGAAGACATGACATCCTAATCATTCATTTAACAATATCTCACAACAGCACATTTACTGTATGCAGTTACAACAGTGATTGCAGAAAGGAATCAAGGACTCTCATCCTGCAGTATATCCCAGAAAGAGACACAAAATGTTGAAAGTGAGACACCCAACAACTACAAAGTTATGCAAAAGACATACAAAGTGACTACAAATTCAGATCATCCTCTAGAGACCATGAATGTTTGTAAAAAATCATCTAACAGTTACTGAGAGATTCAGTTTGAACCAAAGTGAACTGACCACGTTGCCACCAGTGGTGTAGCTGTAAAGGAAGCATGTCTCACTGGTCAAATCATTTAATAGCTTGGTTTGGACTTTTCTGCCCTGTGTTGTGTCTCTAAGGCAGAATTTATTCCACAGCTGTGATGAAGCAAGTGATGACATGTGTTTTTGGTTAAAAGTAATGCCTCTCTTTAGCAGACACGTTGGATGACAGAGGTTTGGATCATACTCTCAGATTACTCAGGAAGACGGTAGATTTACAGCTGACACACTTCCAGCTGAGCTGCATGGATGACTGGCTGCACAGTATCACTTCTACTTTCTCTCATCGCATTGTGGTGACAAAAACAAGTCGTCACAACATAAATCCTTACATTTTAGGGTTAAGACTTGGTTTAAGTACGGGTTAGGTTAAGGTTAGGGTTATGCAAGTATTATTTTTAGTCACGATGAGGCCTGGACCAAACAGCCACGTTGTTTATAGTTGTTCTTGTAAGTCAGAAAAAGGCCAGTCACTGCTTTCTTACTCACTGATTATAGTGTCTAGTCATACATGAATGCAGCAGCACAATGTCTTCATAAACTGGAATTACAGTGCATAAGGTTTGTCACCAACCAGAAATGGCCAGAGGCAGACCTCCAAAAAAGAGGAGGGGGTTTCCAAAGCTCTCTGATCATATACATGTAAGCATCCTCTGAAGTCATAGAAATGAGACTGTGTGCATGTATATGTGTGTATATGTGTGCACACTTGCTGTTGTGCTTCAGGGGTTCAGAATGAAACACCAAAGCTTACAACAACATTAAAAGAGGAAGAATAAAACCAGCTTCAGCGTTGAAATCAGAGCATAAACAGGATGGAGGGGTGTACGAAAAAACAAAGAGAATGAGTAAGCGAGGTTCACAGAGAGAAAGAGAGAGAGGGCCATGGAGGTCAGGTTGCATCATCACAGTTGCTCTCTGGGCGCTGGTCAGCTTTCAGCCATGTAAACAGGAAGCACAGACAGAAACAGAGGAAAGAGGACAGAGACTTTCATCATCTCAGAGTTTGTCCACATCATCTAAGGTCTAAGGGGAAATTAGATTAAATAACATTTTAAAGCTAACTGAATATAGAGCGTATATGGCTGTTGTATTTTTACATTCAGAACAACATGCCAGAACAAAGTGATATGATGTAAATAGGAGATATCTGTACCTGAATTGTAGATACTGTATCTGTAATGAGAAACTTCAGACACATGAACGGGTCAAAGTGACACCATTTGTACAGGAAGAATGACTCTGTGGATGTCTGAAATAACTGAATTTCAAATAGCTGCAATACCAATCCAATCCAATTATCAGATGTGTAAGCAGCGTGTCATACATGCATGGGTGTAGGGACAGCAGTGTCAGTGTGTCAGTCCACCACTTTGGTCCAGAATTAAACACCATGACTTTGATTTCTTAATCCCCCTGTAGTCCCATCATTGGGTCAGTTTTGTATCCACACTTTGGTTTATGACCAAATGGCTGCATTTACTGCTGTTGTTTAGCCCAAGTTAGTATGCTAACCTTCTAAATAAGGATGATGAACATGGTTAACATACCTGCTAAACATCAGCAAGAGCATTGTCATCCTGAGGACTTTTTCTGGCAGTAGTACGGTTTTGAATTCAGCAACACTGTGATTAACACAGCCTCATAGAGCTGCTAGCTTGGTGGATTGAGCCAGCGTAGCTACTTGCTGCTTCCAGGCCTGGCGTTAAAAATGCCACTATTAATTCCAGTTGAAATGCCACAGTTGTGTGGGTTAGTGAACTTTTCATGCTAGCTCAAATTTAGGTGAACTTTGAACTGTGAATAAAAGCAGATTGACAGTGCTGACGTTTGAGAGAAAGGAGTCAATGATGGAGGAAGCTACTGTAGCCTATTAGCTGTGTAGCACCATTTACTTGTATTTAATCTCCTCTGTTGACTAGAAACTGTTTAACCAGAGAGTAGTGGTGGCTTGTAGACTGTTATGAGATAGAAGTCTTTCAGATAATCCGTGTCAACTCATACTCCCATTAGCAACAAAGCTAAATAATAGAATCAAAACACCAGCAACCTTTGTTCGTTTTATGCAGCACCACAACCTACATTCTCTAAAAAGATCACGCAATTTAAATTAAATACATTTCAACAAAAACTGAACATTCTAAACTCCAATAAGGAAGATTTAGTACAGGAGTACATTGTTTTAGATAGGTGTACCTAGAAAGAGCTTACACAAAAGAGCAATATAGAAAATTGTAGCATGGACAATCAAGCTGACTAAAGATCGTCTTGTGTTTTCGAGACACTAATAATTCCAATACAGGTTTAATTTAAAACCTTGACTCCAGGTATTTAACACACAGAAATGACAGTTTGCATTTCACTTGTTTTCAAAATGGCAAATAAATGACTTCCAACAAGTTAAAATATTCCTTTAAATAAGATACGCCTTTATCACTTTATTCACTTGACACACGGCTACAGTTGATTACAATGAATTTATTTTATCCTATGTAAATTCACCAGTCTCCATCGGCATCACAGGCACCTGTGTTTAGACTTTCATCCTCTGATGCATTTCACCAGGCTGAGGCCGTGAATGAGACGCTGAGACGTCTGCTTCATGTAAACATGTGAAAGAGAGAAGACTCTGTTTTCGTCGATTGAGTTGTCGAGCTGCTCTCAGAGCAAACACTGCTTTACTGAGAGCCTCCACTGAACGTGACGTCAGAGACACTTCAGTGGTCTCTCCCAGACAGAGAGGATGCTGGGACATGTGTCTGCTGCCTGGAGCCACAGCGCCCCCTGCAGAGGCAGCCGGGAGCTACAGCTGAACCTGCAGGATTCTCAACAACAGATTGCATTACATTAGACTGGATCATTCTTTTTCATATTTCTAGTGTTCACAACAATAAACATAATAATGACAACAAGGTCATTAGAAATTTGATTTAAAGATAAGTAAACAGTAATATTTTGTGACATCTTGTAGCATTTGGCAATACATACTGTATCTGGCAACAATTGGTACATAAAGGGAAAGTAGTGTTCACTAGTACACTGTAAAAAGTATGATTACCTCAAACAGATATGACAATACAAGGTTCAAACTTATCAAGTCAAATTCAAATGTATTAACCCATTTAGTAAAACATATTTTATATAATTACAGGCTGGAAGTATAGGGAAACAGAGCAGAATAATGAACTGAAACTAATTAAAAATCCTAAATATGTCGACGTGTTACTTCTTTAAATACCAAAAACACATTTCAGCTGTTTACACTGTCCCTTGTGTGTCTCATGTGCATGAACAAAGTAGTGTGGTGCTTGTGTGTGTGTGTGTCAGCAGTGTGCCATCGCAGCAGAAGGTAGATTTAGATGTGATGACAGAGCTGTGACACACACTGCAGGAAGCCTTCCTCCAAGCTGTCACACTAACTCACACGTGTTCGACTGGATCTGGGATGTACATTAATGAAATGATGGCGTCTGCTCGGTTCAGCGCAGATGAAAACATTCAGTGTTTCGGATCAACAAAACCTTCAGTAGAAACATGAAGAAAATGACTGGCAGCTTCTAGAGGTCTTTAGGGTCCAATCATACCAGGACCAACGCTAGTGTTCATTCAAATCCCAGATGCACACATATATGCTTCTCCTACAATACCTTTGTGTTCCAAACATGTCAACAAGTAATCCTTCTCTTAAGCTAACATGAAGTTAATGTTGATACTCAGATATAAGCTAGCTATCAGGCTTTACATTGTTTTTAAACCAATACGTCAATAAGATTCTGAAAACTGATCTATCAACTTTGTGTTATCAGGTAAAGTATAGATGTATGTTGTTCTGGTCACAACATCCCTGCTGTGACTTGTCATAAATATTATATTAGAAATATATTACTGTTACTACAAAAGATCAATATTTTGAATATATGGAAACTTGTATTTTTAATGTATCGTGTATCCTGTGTCACAAGCATATACTAGTATCTGGCATTTGTAGCAAACTGGTAACAAATACCAGGAAAAATAGTTGACATTTCAACAAGTTTATTTTGATAGTGGACAAACCTCCAATCCAAACACACATCCATGTTGTAGGATTTGTTGCTTCATAGGAGCGACCTCGTTGATTCATAATTGCAATGAATGGGAGCAGCCAATGAGATATCTACACATAAGATGCATAGAAAGCAACAACTGTGCTATCCCCTTCAACATAGTGTTCTTGTGCTGTGATACACTGCTCCCAGAGCTCCTGCCACCTTTAGAAAGCTCTCATTTTGACCACTTGCAAGTGCACATTTGTGATTTCACCTCAAACTTGTACAGAGAGCAAACATTAAATTCGGTGTCAAACTCACAAATCTTAGGCAGTTTCTTCTTTGATAGAAGCAATCTTTAAATATCTATGATTCAAACTCAGCTGCCCCTCCACTTTCTATACACTGCTTTGTTCTGTAGATTGTAGGGAGCTGGAGTCTATCAGGGTGAAGACAGGGGACACCTGGACAGGTCACCAGTCCACAGGGCAACACAAAGAGACAGACAAGCATGCATGCTCAAACTGTGTGGCTCAGGTGGTAGAGCGGGCTGTCCACTGATTGCAAGGTTCGATCCCCGGCCCCTCCGCATGCCGAAGTGTCCTTGGGCAAGACACTGAACCCTAAGTTGCTCCCGATGGTAGGCAGGCACCTTGCATGGAAGCTCTGTCTCCATTGATGTGTGAATGTGAAACATTGTAAAGCACTTTGAGTACCAATAAGGCAGAAAAGCTATATAAGCGTAAACCATTTACCACCTACTTACACCTCCAACCAATTTAGAATCCCTCAGCATTTCTTTGGACTGTGAGAGGAAGCACCCAGTGAGAACCTATGCTGGCTCAGGGAGAACATGCAAACTCCACAAGACTCTAGCTGAGATTTGAACGCAGGACCTTCTCAGCAACGACAGTGCTAACCACTTAGTATCAATAAGGACAGAGTCACTTTTTGTCCTGTAACTAAACTCAGTACAGACTCTACTGAGACTGCTGACATTTACTTTAACCTGGATTTGACTTTTTGATGGACTCTGATGTGACTATGACTGATGCATCACCCGTCTGAGTGAAAAATCTAAATCACCAAAAGAACCAAGCAGGGCTGCCTTATTGGATGATCTAAATCTTCAGCAAAACTTGCCATTTTCAAAGTGTAGATTGCTGCTACACGCCACTTTGTTGTTGTTGTTGTTGTTGTTTCCTGAACCAAAGGTAACACACAGGTAGCGGAAGGGGTGTAGAAAGTTACACTGAGTGAGTCAGACTAGTGATGTCTGTCTATCTGGGTGCTAACAGGGCACATTCCTGTGGCCATAATTCATTTCTTTTGTGCAGAAAGTGCTTTGAGCATGTCTTCTATTCCTCAAGTTTTTTGAATAAATGTGGCTCTAATGTGAATAAATGTGTTAAAGACCTCCTTTACTCATCAAATAGACCAGAATAGAATAGAGTTCAATAGAGCATGCTGTTAGCAATTGAGCTGACTGAAAATAAGAAGATCAACAAAGGTATCACAGTTCATTACAGTCGTTCCAATATATGTTGAAACAATTCTCTCAAAACCCCAAATTTCACCCTAAAAATCATTACAGTTCACCCTGTGGGTCTACTGTTGTTGATACATGTCAGTCTAGACAAACATGGTGCTGCCATCTCTTGCACCATGCTGTTATCTACTGGCTACAAACATCCTGTTGTGTAAAGTTTTGCACTAAACGGCAGACATTATTGGTTAGATGGTAATGAGATGAATTTGAGGAAAACATATTCCTGGTCTCAAGGCTACATTGACTTTGGGAAAGTGAAAGAATAAAGCTAATGTACAAGTACATACTCACTGGTTTCTCCAGAGGCTTCCAGTGCTGTTAATTGATGAGTAAGACAAAACCCATTTCCCAAACGAGACCGAAGTGAGAGTACATTGAGACAGACATAATGAGTCTGGGTAAAGTTGGGGCCATTATAGTTGCACAACAACAGGCTTCATTAACTGCAGCGATTGGATTTCCAGAGGCCTGCGGTCGCTGGCTGATTGCTGCAGGACATTAAGCAGATCTCCTGAATCCATTAAAAAAGGTTTCTCACAACAAAACACAGCATCCAGTTAAACCAATCATCTGACACAAATATATCACTTCTACTGTGCCTTTAACCTTTATGTAACCTGCTTAAATGCCCATATTAAAGTAATATAACAGCCATAGGGCAAGCAACAGTAAAACATCTATTTGCTTTTTTGTGTGCTCTGCTAGCTGTTTTGAACAAGCCTGAGATATGAGCACAGATGAGGCCTGACACCAAAAAATGAGTTAGAAGAAACAGCTCCACCTTCTGGCAGCAACAGTCAAGTTGCATTTGCATCCATTTCTCCCAGACCCATGTAATTTATGTAGTGAACACTTTGAAGTGTCTACATTCAATAAGATAAACACAAAACAAGTTAAGTTTCTTGTTCACATGTTTGACCACTAAAGAGACTTCTTATTGAACTTATAGAGTTGCAGCCATGGAAGCAAACAATGCTTCAAGTATGGATGTTGCTGCAAAGAAGCTAGAAATTCTGTGAATGCTTCCCACACATATTCACCCCAGCAGCACAGAATATCTATAGAATATCTACAAAAGCAGCAGTTTCAAGCTGGGCACTCAAGATTCAGTGATGAAATGTTTAATGGGGCCACAACTTCCACTTTTGTTCCAGAGTTATGGCTTGAATAATGGACAGAAAAGTGTTTTTGCTGAACATTATAACACAGTGAAGCTAAACTTTGACCTTTTGGATATAAAATGTCATCCCTTCTTGTTATACAATCAGACATTTTGTCATAATCATAATGTAAATTCTTTTATTTGTTTATGGCCAAAAATGTTTTGTAAGGTCACATTTTTCTACCAAAAGGCGTCCCAGGGATATCACATTCAGGAGAATGGGACAACCCAAAAACCTAATGCCTTTAGCCATGGCTGTTGCCAGACAGATTGCTTGGCCTGGAAAATAAGAGCCTGTGCATTCCAGTAGGTACCAGGCCCAAAGAAGTATTAAAGAAAAATACAAACTGCAAAATGTCTGCATAGTTATGATGATGCATAAATTCTGGTCTCCAAAATAGAGCATAATTAAGGGCTGTACTGGACTATGAGGTCAGAAATACCTGATGATATAAATATAAACCCACCTTTAGAACATGTCACTCTAAAGTGAAACACTTTTCTCGGCTGGAGTGTAAAGGCTGTAGAGTGTGCAGACTGGACCATCAAAGATTCCCCATAAAGATGTGGTATTTTACTTTAACTAATATTGTAAATTAAAATGAGTAAGGGACCAGTGCTGTAGGAAGACTGCTGTCTCTTCATGTCCAGCTCTGATGCTCTCTGCACTTCCTCCCAACGTCTCTCCATCAGCCCTAACCACACAAGGGCGATTATTAGCATCACTAACTGAACTTTCCCTGAGAGATCCTCCTGTTCAACTGCGCAAATGTAAAGTGTGTCCCAATGGACACAAGATGTTATAGATACAGTTGAAGCTATACAGACACAACCCCCTCAAAGAGATCATGACCAAGACACAGCAGAAGTCCTGGTTGGCAGACATGGAAATGTTCCAAAGAATTGAAAACAGAGTATTTAAAACTTGACTCCATCTCCACTGTTTTCAGACAACTTCTCCACACTGCTCCTGTAGTTTTCTACTGTCCTAGCTGGGCCTAGATTTGTGGGTTCATGTGCAAACCTGTCCCTGGTTATAAGGTGGTATCTACCGGAGTTTATACTTTTGCTGAAGTTCTCTGTGAAGCCTCCAAGTGAATGCGATCCCAGGTTGTCACCTTCAATGGCAATTACAACCGCCTTCACGGTCTCACCTGTCTGCAAGGTAATACCAGACTGCTCAGTATCTTTTAAGTCTTTTACAAGGGAGGAGAACACTTTCTCTTGTTCAAAAAGCTGGTAATCAGACTCCCTGCAAAGCATGACTAACTGCATGGGGTTAATGGATGACCAGTTTTGCAATATCTCACCCAATGTCATGTATACAGCTTGGAGCTTGTGTTTCCTTTTTGCCAGATCCAAAAGGATTCACAACTCCAAAGGTATCTTGGTACAGAATAACTCAGATTGAGGAAGGTGATTCTTGTAAAAGGGTGTTTTCTTTGAAAGTCTTACCATCCCTCACATCCTCAAGCACATTTAGATCTTCTGGTATGTGCATTTTATTTTGTAACCATCTTTAAAGAATTCACAGTGTGTGTGTTTAGATTGAAGGCAGCATGTTCATTGGTTGCTCAAGTCCTACACTGGAGGGGTCAAAGGTCACAGATGACCCCAAGGCCCAGGGAGAGTCATGCTAAGGCTGCTGGTGCTGATGTGGCAGTGAATAAGGAGTTCATGTTTCCTCATGGCTGACCTTCTTGTGCTTCATATTTGTCCTGCAGAAATGAAACAGCTGTAATTTAGCTGCATATGTACAGTCTGTGTAATATGCAGAACATCGTGTCCACACCTGGAAATGGATCATAACTGGGATTATTTAGAAACCAGGATGAAGCAGGTAGAGCAGAGAGGAACCAGAGTAAACCAGAATCTGTAAGCAGGTTAAAAGAAGCTCAGACCACAGAGGTCAGAAGCTGCTGTTAAACCTGGACTTGAGTAAAACAAAGATGTTCACAGGGTGACACATAGTGATGGGTGATATGGCTCTCATGTTGGATATGTATCTCTTAACACTGTTTTCTTCTCTTTATAGCTCCTCTGGTGCCACATTGTCTCTGAACACAGTTTTTTTTCTCTACAGCTCATCGTCCAGTTTGTTATTACTATGGTATGCAACAATTGTGTGACTAGTGAACATACTGTATATTTATCATAAGTTATAAATAACCAGTAGTGTATTCAAATGCTGTACAGTTTTAGGACAGGGTCACAGACATTTCTGAGTTTTGAAATCTAATATCAAAGATCCATACAGTCAAACTTCTAAACAAACACAGTTGTCTTGTTTTATTTGAGGCTCTCTCTCTTTTTGCACTTTGATCACATCAAATATCAGAGTTCAACGTTTGATGTGAACTTGTCCCCAGCATCTTTAAATAAAGTCATTCTGGTATCATTCAATTAAATTTTATTTATACTTTGACAGTTCATTACACATGGAGGTGAAGATTTTTCAAAATTTACACAGAAACCCAACAAATCCAAAGTTTCCTTTGGATCCCCTTTAAGCAAGCACTTGGCGACAGTGGGGAGGAAAAAACTCCCCATTAACGGGAAGGACATGAAAAAATCTCAGGCAGAACCAGGCTCAGAGAGGGCAGCCATCTGCCTCGACCGGTTGGGGTGAGGGGAAAGGAAGATTCAACAGGATAGCAGTGGGAGAACAGACAAACAGCACATAGGAGACACTAAACACTGTGGAGGTCAGTCAGGCCGCTAACTGCACATCACAAACGAGTAGCTCCAGATCCAGAGATACCTGCAGAGAAAAAGCAGTCAACAACTTGGGTCTTCTGGACTGCATGCAATGCATTTCATTTAATGATGGCCCTGCAATTGGCTTCTCAATTCTAAACTGATTCTCAGTTGATCACCGTTCTACCAACTGCTTCCAGTGAATTAGTGTGTTTGTACCTTTGCCTTACGCTCCTCCAGGTGTCCTCTGTCCTGCAGGTACTTGTAGAGGTCACAGGTGTGGACTGGCCTTTCCATGACCAGTATGAGCTCCTGGTCCAGAAGGAACCAGTCCAAAAGGGACACTACAGTGGAGTGTCCCATGGATCCTGGTAGACCTGCAGTCTTCAACATGAGGGCCTCCTCAGAAAAGATGTTGTACTCCTTCCCATTGCACATCTGGATAAAATAAAAGCACAGATATCAGGCAGTAGAGGACCTGCTATATTGGAAGTTGAATCTGCTATAAGAAGAGGAACAGGTAGGTTTGGGTCTAAGC
>OMNN01083278.1:0-27927 GCA_900302755.1 Chromis chromis | reverse complement strand
GTTCTCAAGTATGAGGAATCCAAAAATACAACTCTAAGATCTCTTTGGAGCTTCTTTCTACCATTTCTAGCCCAAAACAGTGAACAATTAACAGGGAATACAGCATCTGCAATGATATGAAACTAAATTTTATTAAGAGTGATACATGTACATCTACCTCTAACCCTAAGACCTACTGCACTACTATAGCATTATGTAGGTTAACCACAGTTCTGTAATTTTGATCCGAAGTCCCAAATAAGGTAAAAATAAGCTTCTTAGTTATTCAGAAGTCCAAAAACCAGATCCTGCATGGTCTAAAATGTATGATTCGGTACCAGAATCGTCCATATTGGGCAAGTCTGTGTATATTTATTGCGAAAAGTAATATTTCGGTATTGATTATGGTGGCCATCTTGAAAAAATGGCAGCCATCTTGAATTTCAGGTGGCCAGCGTATTTTTTTCAAAAAGGTAACCCCCCAAGGAGTATTTGTGCCAAGTTTGGTGCTTGTATCACATTTTGAACGATTCACCTGAAAAAAGTCATTTATCTGCTGCACTATCAGATGCAAACTTGATAATTTTTACCGGTAACTTTAGTTTTTAACAGATTTCTGATCAAATAAGTTCATTTAACATTGCGCTACTTTGGCTCTGCTGCAGCCGCCATGAGTAATATCCAATCTGCAGAGGGATAAATGTTGAAAAGTTCTCTGATAAACGTATGTGATGGGAAGTGTTGCATTATTCTACATTTTGACACCAAGATAATTTTTACTACATAGATATATCTGTTAATATATCAATACCAGCCTTGAGAAAAACAGATCGGTAGATTCTTAATACTCACTGCTTTGATTTGTCAACATCAAAAAGTCTTGCCCTTTAAATTAAAACCATGTGTCTCAAAAAAAGAAAGAAATGTGAACAGGTTGAACAGACTCTTTAAGGTCATAAAACTACAGGACCATGACGGTGCCTAATTATTTGTACTGCACACAGAATACGTAAGACATTGCTCCATGACAAGACAATTTTCAAGTTTGAGTTGTCTCTACATGTGTCCCTGAGCAGGAAAGATACCATATGAGCAAGAAATTTGTGACTCAAGAGCAAAAGTCAAATGGTCAGCGAGGTTTCACTTACATTTTAGAAATGCCAAATTTAGTTTCAAGGTGGCTGCAACACATCAAACAGAAGAAACCGCACTAGGACATAAATGCAAACTTTCTCTGTCTTACATTGACACGATGTGTGTGTTGTGTTATGTTGTGTGATCCAACCTGCCCCTGAAATATGCCTCTTTTTGCTGGCCAATCTTACCCTGAGGCGTGTGTGTGTGTGTGTTTCCAGTGGCGGTGATTTATAATGATGTGCGGTGCTCTAAGGTTTCAGCCTACAGAAGTGTGTAATGGGTCTTAAACTGGCCGACACCCGATCGCCACGGATCATCTGCTGCCTGACAGGCATCCACCTCCTCTGGAAGACACACACTCATGCCCTTCTCTTCATCTTCTCTTTCTCTCACACAGTTTTCATACACAAACATTTTCTTTCTCACACTCGCTCCCCAGGCTCTTCCAGCCCCACATACATAAACACAGGGTTCACTAACACAGATACGCATCACTCTAACTGTCTCTCTGTCCTCTCACCAGTGTGTGGCATCAGTACTGGATCTACCGTGAAATAACTGTAGGTATCGCATCTATTTATTAGGGACTTCATGACCATCAGAATTTTAATGTGTGAATGGTGTATATGATGTGTCTTGTGTGTCTGTACTGGCGCTTTCCCTGCAACGAAGTTCCTAACGGATAAATAAAGTTTATTTGATTTGATTTGATTGATCAGAAACAACCACATAAGTAGGATGTTGTTGTTAAACAACAGCTGAAATTACGACTGATGCAAACACAGCTACGCTCCGCATCCCAAAAAATAAATGACCACTTTTAAATATAGTAGCTTTCACAAATCGAAAGGACAGAGGAGACCTAGACTGTTGCAGGCATACATACTTCTATCCTAGAGGTTTGAAGGAATCTAATTGGATTCTGCTCACACACTTGAGCTCTCAGTGAATACAATTTATTGTCAGTCCAACCTTAAAAGTCATGGAGGCGTCACAAACTGCTCAAACACTTGTATATATACAAATAGTAATAGTAGCTAAATATACTGTGATATACAGGATGGATAATCAGCTGTCTCTACGCCAACTAAAAGCTGTTACGTCATTTTCTGTGCTGATATCTGATAATCACCTCTTAAGCTCAAACACATGCTTAACATAAAACTCTCTACAGCCCCATCCAGTTACACAAACCTTTGTGCATGGATTAATATACACAATGATTAGGTCAACTGCCAAGTATTTCAGATGAGGAAACAGAAATGTTTCAGATACACTGGATATCAACATACAAAACATTAAAAAAAATCAAAAGGCTACACTGACTTTGATTAAGAAATCATACAATCGAACTTGCTATTTCTTACTTCTTAGTCTTGCATAGCCAGACAAAACTGTGGTCTAGTTACATCTCGTTATCATTCTGCTATGGGGGGAAAAAGCTCTGCATTGTTTGTATTTACTTAAATTAATCACAATTGTCTTGGGCGGTGCTAAGCCCAGGATGCAGCGATGGTGCCTCTGCAAAATAGTGACAGGTAGAGATGTTCCAGTTCCAGTCTGAGAACAGAGGGCATTTGTCCTGTGCTGATATTGCTGTTTTAGTCAACAGACACGACATGGGCTGCAAAGGTGGCTGTGCTGCATGTGCCACTAGGATACCGGAACGCTTTCCTACTTGATCCCAGCCTGTCTTAAATAAATGAGCTCTGGCTGGAGGTCATTAAGCATCACAGCTATCTTTGTCATGGTGGCCCATTGCTAGCTAAACTCCTGCAAGTCCAAGTGACCACCTCCACTTAGTGTTAAATAAAAGTATTAAACAGTAACAGGCCTTATTCACACCAACCAACCATGTTTGTTGAAGTGGTTTAGTTGAACTCTAGAGCATTTACTCATTTGGTTTGGCTCATTTTACCGTTTGAGAATAATGCTATCTTAGACTGTCCTCAGGAAAGAAAAAGCCATCTAGATGTAGAGAAACTAGAATTCAGCATATAGTTTGGACCTGCTTAAATCAGTTTCTCAACCATACATCCAAATGGTGGTAACCTTGATGTTTTCATGTCTTTTCACCAGTAAATTACAAACTGCAACTTCCTGGGAGTGTTTCTAAAGTCACAGTGACTGCAATCGGATTGCCAGATCCTGAGGTAAAGGTTTTAAAAGGCAGCCTTTACCTGACTCATGGTCCCGTATGCAGTAGTCTGGTGAATCCTCAAAGTAGACCAGGTCGTTCTTGCTTGGACGTTTGAAGTGAGTGTGTGCGGCAGTGAACCCAGTGCCATACTGGTTTACAGCGACCTGCACGGCACCGTTGTACCTCTTCCGCAGGTGGTCGCCAGTGCGTCGGAAGTCAGCCATGGCCAACCAGCAGGTCCTGATGCTGCATGAACCGCTGACGCCATGACATTTACACTCCAGAGTCATGAAGCGCTTCACTGCCTGGTCAGAGCAACAACACACAGTTTTCAGAGAAAAGACAGTGGATTTTATAAGTTTATGACACATTGGAGTTGGTATACAATTGTGATGATAATAGTTTGAGAGGCATAAAAAGGCAATCAGTAGTTTTTTTCTCGTCCTTGTAAAACCATACATCTGAGAAAAACACGTTCTTTAGAAAAGAGGATTGCAGATCCTTAATGTTTCTTTTTATGTTTGTCAAATGGAAGCAGACACTATTAGGATAGAGAGTTTTGACTGTCACGATTAATTATACAAGGACAGTTTCTTTTCTAAAAATCAAATATGCAGATTTGAAAATGTCCTCAGGCAAGTTTGATGACTGCATCTGAAATTCAGCACCCAGTCAAATCCATTTTAAATACAGAACAGCAGCAGAATGTTTAATAAATATTTGTCTACTTCCGAGGATTTTCTTAGTTGATTCCTCCACGTTACTCCTATATGTATTCAGCAGTCCTCACCTTCCTGCCAGCTCTGTTGTTGTGCAGGTTCATAAGTGCCCGGGCATCTCTCTCCTTCCTCTCCTTGGCGTCCACAAAGGTTTGGCTGAAGCGCATGGCGTGCTCCACGTGGTCACTGCAGCCGCCCCAGTCGAAGGAGCCCTTGGAGTCCCGCGATGAGCCTTTCTTAGTGGGATCGCAGGAGCAAGAGTCTAAGTCGCCTTGGCTGCAGGCTCGCGCCAACGTGTAAACCACGCCAGCTGAGGAGATGGCGTAGACAAAGGCCACCTCACGGCTGCCTGTGTGGAGGTAATGAAATTTTCATGTCATGTGCAGAAGAGCTGGAGTGATTTAGGAATAATACATTGTGCAAATAGTGTGGAGAAGGAATGTCTGTCTTAAACTACCTGATTTTGTTAGTGAAATTACACTTTACTCCTGAGCTTTTAAGTCCTTTAAGGCACATTCACTCTTTCGTATATGGGGTGTGTGGCAACAGCTAGGGATCAATGGAACAAGGGAACAATTTTCTTTGTGTTTCTATGTAAGTGCAGGTGGTAGGCTGTCAGTCAGTCCAGGTAGCATCCCCAACACCCCATCACTACATGCTTACAGTCATGCAGCTAGTGTGGCAAAAAATAAATAAAATGCAGTGCTGTACATTGATGTCAGAGGTTGGCATGCTCTTTTCAATCAAAATACGGAAAACAAAAGTTCAGGATTAAAAACAATCAGCACAGTTACTGGTACAGTTCCCGATACAGGCTTGCTGACGGCAAAATGAAGCCATGACAAACAGAACACTCCTTCAAATGTTTGGAAACCGCTGCTACCTGTAGGAGCCGTGTTTGTTGTTGTCTGCCAGAAGCTTTCATGCAAGGCATGAAATAGAAAAAAACGCTTCATCTATTTCCAAGATGGATAAACAGCTAAGGTTTACCAGCAATGCCCTGATACAGAGCTCTTATCTCGATCTACATGTAACTGATGGGAGATCAGAACAGGATCAAAGGCTGAGGCGAGGGAAAGAGTGTGTGTCTGTTTCTAACCTCTGCTACAAAATGATCACACATGTGAAGATTCACACGGTGAAATGAAAAAATAGATTTTTTCACTAGTTTAGAGCTGCAAGTATGTTTATTAGCAATAGACGGATATAGTTTCATAAAAATGTCAGGAAAAATCGTCTCTCTCTAAACTGCTCTCTTGTTATCCAAGAGTACATCTGAGTCAGTCAGTTATTCCCACGCACTCAGAGCATTACGCTGTGCAAGAGACATTAAGTGAACTACAGATGGGTGATAAAGTAAATGAAAAACTAGAACACTCTGTTATGATGTGGAGGGTATTATAGTGTCATGGTTTAGCTCCACTTGTCCCCTCCGAACTAGAACTAGAACCGGCCGGTGGAAACACGGTAAGAGGGAAGTGTGACTGCAAATTATTTGAAAGTTGTTCTGAATGATCATCTTTATCCTACAATGAAACATTCATATACTAATGGTGGTGACCTCTTCTAGGAGGACAATGCTTCCATCCATAGAGTGTGACGGGTCACTGAATGGTTTGATGACGATCATACACTATGGCCCTCCAGATCTCAACCAGTTTGAACACCTATAGGAGAATAATGGAATATGGAGTAATGGAATTATGTTTTAATGTCCAGTTGTGAGTGCTTAATTAAAATAATATCTAAAGAGATAGACAAGGCTAGGGAAAGGTCAGAACTCTTGTGGTAAATATTATCCATTACAGTAAATGTGAACTTAACACTCTGAACTCCCAAAACCTGCCAGCAAATTCAAAAAGGCATGTTACCTTATTAAAGAAAAAGCACTAAGAATAAATCACCAAAATGACATCAGTTATCAGCACCAGAAACTGTAAAAACACATTCTGTGGATTTACAACTTTTCTTTCAACAGCTTTCAAACTAATCATGTGATGTGTCATTTTGTTGGGGAAAAAAAGAAACAATTTAAGCTTGAAACCTGTGGTATTTCATCAAAATGACTACTACTACTTTGCTAAAAATAAGAATGGTCACGATAACAGGATTCTACAGAGACAAAAAAAATCTGCAATACTTGGCACAACGGAGAAGCCATTAGTGACTCAGCTGCGATCAACAGTCACATGCAAAGAGCACAGAGCTGATAAGTATGTAGTAGCATTAAATAACTCTAGCATGCAGAGTCACTTTTAGTTTCCAACTATTGGTAACACCTTTTGAGACTTGGAAAATTTTACATTTAACATTTTAATTACAGATTTCTTATTTTTTGAAAAATAAATACTCAAAGAACTTTCATTTTTGTTCTAATTTAAGGCATTATAACTTTAACACACTGTGCAAAAGACATGTTTGATTTCTCTCTTCTTCTAGCCATGGCTGTGCTGTTTCCACCGAGGTGCAGGACAAAAAGAACACCCAGAAACTGCCGCGGGTTAAGACAGGTGAGGAATTCCCTAATTTACAAACTGATTTAATGACTCTTGGACTCTGTGATAATTTACTGATCTCTTATTGCAGAGATCAAAGTAAATATAAAAAATGAATGCCAGAAATAGAATATACACTTGTTTAAAGAAACAGTGGCTTGTGTCTCAGATTTGAAACCATAAAGGCATTCTTTTACAAAAAGCTTTAACAAACAACAACTTTGGA
Source organism: Chromis chromis (assembly GCA_900302755.1). Lineage (NCBI taxonomy): Eukaryota > Metazoa > Chordata > Actinopteri > Pomacentridae > Chromis > Chromis chromis. Next base: position 21,231 of record OMNN01083278.1, on the reverse strand, counting down.
GCAGCTGATATTTTCATTTGATTTTACTTTAAAGGATTAACAGATTCTTTAAATTGTTGCAGATTCATTTTCTGCCAGTGCACTGGGGTGAATGCAAACTCTAGCATACTGCATGCAAGTACTTTTCGGAGTTTCCAGTGCATTATAAATCAAAAACTGAACTACGAGCTGACAATATGTGTCTGTAAGGTTTTAAAAAAGTTGGTAATAGTAACAAAACTCAGGTATTATTAGGATTAGTATAGAAAAATGGCACCCAGTTATGGCAAACACACACATATATACAGTGATATCAGTATATGTGTGTGTGTGTCTGTGTGTGTCCAGGTTGAGCAGCTAAGTTGAGCGTGTCTAACGAGGTTAATGAGGAGAACAGTGAGAGAACGCAACGCCAGGGAGGGAAACCTCGTGTGTAATTGTTTGAAATTAGCCTGCTGACATTGACAATAAGGAGCTTCTGACGGGGCCTCGGTGTGCCGTGATAATGCTGTGTGACACGGCCGAGGCCCGGCTGGGAGGTCCGAATACCACACGGCTGATTAGAGGCCCTGACATGAAACGGACTAAGTCAAAGGATCCGCCTTGCAGGTTAAATCTCAGGGCATGGGAGAGGAACATCAGGCCGCCGGGTCCTGGTGATCCTCTACTGGCAATAAAAAAAGATTAGGACTTGTTAGAACATGCCCTCGCAGAGATGCAGGCTGATTTTAGCTGCTGAGACGCACAGTCACACGTCTAATTTGACAAGATGCTTCTGTCCAGAGCTCACATCTGTCACAGACAGCGACAGACTGCTTATTGCTACTCATTGCTTGTTAATCACTTCGATCCCTGATGCTGCTAATCACACTTTACTGCTTGGGAGGAGTCATTTGTCACACTCTTCATAACACCAGTTTTTCAATTCCAAATCCCAAACCCTACCACTACTAAAAAACATAAATGGCCCTGTGTCCTCTATGGACTTTTAAGACCATCAATAAATCAAGTATCTTCTCCTGCAAATCACCAGAGAAGATAAACAGTGCTAATGACCTGACGTGGAACTTGAAAGTGGTGGGATTACTTTTATTTGGAAAAAGTCTAAATTTCTGCCATTTTTCATTTGAATGAGCTGAGTGAAGAGTAATTAGCCAGCTGAGACAGTAGCCAAAGTGAAGCCAAGGAAAACAAAAACATTAAGGTGAAACTGAAGCAGTCAGATAAATGAAATCTTATTTTACAGCATTCAGTATTCTACTCATACCAAAATCTACATAAGGCTGCAACTATTTATCCAATTATTACAGATTAATCAGTCAGTTAATCCATTCAACAGTTCAAAACACAAAGACAATCAATTCATAGCAAAATATAACAAGCTGAAACCCTCATGTTTGAGAGGCTGGAGCCATTAAATATAAAATTTTTGTTTGGTAAATGACAAATTATTTTATTGATTGTCAAAATTATTGCAATTACATTTCTCCACTGACAAACCGTTTTAGCACTGAATATGGGCACCAAAATGTATAACAGTATTATAACAAAACACTGAGTAAGTTAGCAAACCAACACAAGAACAGACTGACAGAGAAACCAGTCGGCTGCATTGACGTGATAAATGTCCAATTGTAAAGTGAGATGAGGTGTGGAATGCGATCCAGCCTCTGTGGAAAAAACAGAACATATCTGCAAGGGTACTATCAGTTTCCCGCAAAGCCTTCGAGTGGCAATAAATCTACCCAAGATTTAAAAACCACCCAATTGTTTCGATTTGTCACATTAAGTTAAGGCATATGGCCAAATATGTTTGTCACTGCAAACTGATCGGTGTGTTGTAACATACATGATCGTACGGCGATTCATTACCAGGGGATGCCAGCAGCACACAATGACCTGGTAACACAACCCAGCGTATACTGTGGCAGGCAATGTAGTCACCAACTTTCTATTCTTAGTCATGTAGCGTTTAAGGCACCTGACAGCCCCCTGAAGACATTGTATCATGAATACAATGCTTTATACACACTTTCTGTATCTCATCCCTGCATTAACTGCATTCTGAACAATATGGATAATAATATTGTTCCTCTAAAATATTTTTAAAACCCTTGTTCACAACAAATGGTCAAATGACTGTTAGAACTATAACAATGTTGTTCAAGTTATCTTCCATTTATGTATTTGTGACAAATTAAAGAGTATTCAGTTAAACCATTTATTAGGATTCAGATTTTAAAGATGGAGATACTGTTTGGTCTAAGCAGACTAAACTGTAACAGTTTAGAAGCAGCATTTATTAATCTTAAACTTCATTTTTCTCCTGCCTGTCCTACAGACGGATCAGAGGTCTGGTCTGAGTAGGTTCAGCGACTTCCTCAAGGATATTTTAGCTTACTGGCTTACTAGAGACAAATGTCAGATGTTACCCAGAAAATAACTTTTAAACCCCCAATTATTTTAAAATGTGACTTTTTAAGGCTAAAGTAAGACGAGGGTTCCCTCCTGGCTCTAACATCCACTTCACTCACTGCGTAGCAACAGCCGTCCAAACAGGTTGTGGTCCCGGGCTGTAGTGTTACAGTTCCAGCGGTGGTTGCGGAACTGGTGCTGGCACTCTGAGATCCAGTCCTTCATCCCGGCCCCGATGGCCTGCATCACTTTGGGGTGCTGTCGGCACAGCTGCCGCTGCTTGTTCACCAGACCAGGAATGTTGTCGCACATAACCTGGGAGCCCAGGGTGCCCATGTACCTGCAGAGTGGCAGGGAAAACGATTAGGACATGAAACTTTTAGACATTAATCATTAATGAGGAAGCTGAAGTACAACATGTGAAAAAAGGACAGAAAATGCTAAACTTCTTCTGCCAAAAGCACAAATAGCTCAATGTATGTCACTAGCAGAGATAGCTGTGGTATAGGAGACAACTGAACATTCTGATTCACAAAAAAATAAATAAGATAAAATGATAATGAAATAAGGCAAAACTGTCTTCTTGAGAAACATCTGTTGAAATCACTCCTAACAAGTCCACACTCCGTTGAATCTGCAGAACAAGTTGATGAAAGACTGGCAGGGAACCTGAACATGTCTGCAGAAAGTTTCTTAAACGATTAAAGACCAAACACAACGGCAACATGAAAGGAATTATCTCAGTATCAGAGTGTGAGGTGTGGAATTTGGAAACAGGACCTTTGCAAATATTAATTAGAGATTCAAGAGAAAGACAGCAAATAAAGTGAAATTAAATTATATCAAATGACTTTAGCTGGGAAACTTATCTGTCCAAATATTCAGTCTTCAACAAGCTGCAAAAATACAGCTATGAAAGGCAGAGGGGGGGATTTAGTCAGTCAGTCTGTGGGAAGTCTTTGAAGTCATTGAAACAACTCAAAAACAAAGAACACACCAACACATTTAATTAAACACACAGTCGAGCTATATTACTGGTGACATTAATTAAACACTCTTGAAACATTGTGCATGCTGGTTGTGTCCCTGTTCAATAAGAAAGCCATGCATGGGTTTTGCAGTTGCATTTAAACAGAGATGTAAATAAATGAAACAGTTCTTACCACCAGGACCCATCGACCTCGGCCGTCAGCCAGCAGATTGCTACAGATAAATAAAAACATATTCCACTTGGCAATAAGTTCATATTAACCAAACGTTGGTCCTTTATGGATCTGGATGGAGCATTTCCACGGATCAAAGAAACATAGAAAACATTAGAGAAGTCAAATATCGCTGAATCAAGCTTGTTTAAAAAATATACAACAGGACAGTCGGAGGACGGACGATTTGCGCGTAAAAGCCATGTCTGGCTCCGATTCTGCACGGTGGCAAAGTGCTTATGGGGAAAAAGTGAGGAGCGCCTGTCTTAATAGTCCAGCAGAGATTTTCAGAGGAGATAGGCAGATGATGTGCTATCAGGTTCAAATTGCTTTACACAAGGGGTGGGCAGTCCCGTCTCAGGAATGAGGTGAAGAAATGAGATGTCTGAGAGTATCTGTTCAGGCTGGTTTGACACCAGACAGGCTTGGCCCGCGTCCAGACCGGAGCTCCGCAAGCTCTGCTGTGGTCCAAAGCCGATGGGCTCCTCTCTCTCTCACACTGCACCGACGCGCACAGAGAAGGAGACGACTGTGGGAGGATTCATCCTGCGGCCAATGCCAGTCACCAGAAAAACGCACGAACCCGCTAAGATTCGAATTCTGGGCGCAAAATCGAGGAAACGGCAGAGATGGATCTGGGTTGTTCTGATGCACGAAGCCCTGAAAGTGGCGAAAAAATGTGTACAAAAGCAGAAGACGGTGAGTTTGTGTGCACAGAATCCACGTTTTGCGCACAAGATGTGTTTCTTCGAGGGCCCCATATTGGTCACTGAAGGCGCAGACGGACATTTTACTGACTAATATGATGTATAATTACACATTACGCACATCACATATGCACCCTTTCCACCGAGATCCCAAATATAGTTTGTGGGCATTTTAATACATCCGGTAACTTTTTGGTTAAAGGTGAGATCCTGTTGCCATACAGGTGCAAAATAGTTGTGATTCTCACAGCATGACGCACTGTTATTTTACAGCCTTACACAAACCATCAATCAGTCTAACTAATAACTCAGGAATGATGGTAAAAATAAAAAAAAAGGAGCAGAAAAGAAAAATTACGCACCGATTCTCCCAAAGCAGCACCTAAAGGTGATGTGTCCATTTCAATTGGATTATCTGTTGCAGTCTTTTTGAAGTCTCTCGGGGAAATCTGTACCACTGTCACACTGCATTTCCTCCATCTTTGATCTGCTCTGGGTGTATCTGGAGGTCCGGAGACCCTGACCAGATGAGATTAATGGGCAAATTGGATTTTTCTCATGATCCCCGTGGAAGAAACCATAAAACAACAAGGAGATTTAGAGCGCTCTCCCTGCTCTCCTCAACCCATTGAACACGACTTTGTTTCTGCAGCAGCAGTTGTAATACGTCCGTAATAGAATCCAGTTTAATTGGAGTAATTTGTTCTCTGCCTTACCAAATCGCATTATGGTCACTGTGTTTCACTACATGTATTGTGAGAGGGAAGGTAATCTCTCATCATTTAATGTCACCAATGTAAATCATGCCATGGCCTGAAGAGACTGACTTCAATTCACCGGCAATGAAGTTTGAAAGATGCAAAGTAAAGTAAATGCCTGAGCTGAAGACTCACAGTGTTTCCGAGTTTCTATTTTTGATTATTTCAACATATTCCTAACTCAATTCAAACAACTTGGCTGGTGGGTAATAGGCAATTTGACCTTTAAATTAGTATAATTTAAAATACCATTTGACTTCAACACTTCTGTGAATACACAGTTTCTTTCACTCAATTAGATGAAAAGACTGATATCAGTATCATGTCTGGAAAAGTTTGCAGCAGGAATCAGGAGACAACAAGCTTAGCTTAGCATAATGACTTAGAGCTTAGAGTTAGAGTTACTGCTTCATGGTTGTATGCCTTCACCAACCAGTCAAGTTGCCGTTTACGTGGTGAGGATGTAATGGACTGATTGACACATAAACACACAACTCAAAAACATAATGCCTCTGGCCTCAGCTGTCTCTGGTACAGAGGCATAAAAAGGCACCAACTGTCATAGTGTATGTCAATTGTTAAACATGTACCTCAACTGAAATGTAATGTTTGTTATCTGTCAGCTTCACTGCAGCACCATAACTATTTCCATGTAATTCCTCCTAAATGACTGGAGAGCTTCACATGTGTTGGTTTGAGCTTTTTTCACCTGCCTCTAGTCTTTCTGCAAAGCTAGATGGCTTCATCTTCATGCTCAGTGCACAGACAAGAGGTTGATACCAATCTTCTTATCTCACTATAGGAAAGAGAGTAAAAAAGCATTTTTTTTTCTCACGTGTCCATAACTTTAATGCCTGAAAGTTCTAATGTGTCATTTTAAACTGCTTCATTCTCTAGATCAGTGGTTCTCAACTGGTGGGTCGGGACCTAAAAGTGGGTCGCAAAACCATTTTTAGAGGGCTGCAGAAGCATGTCCCCCCACAAAAAAAGTAGTGGTATAAAGTCTTTTATTTTAAAGGACGTGTTTCTTATGACACAGTTTGCTTTCAATATCAGGATATTTAGTGGTGGTGACACCAGTAGTTGTCCACTATTAACCTCTAGATTTGGCTCTGCCAGCTTATTGGAGACATTTATGCTAAAACGTGCCAAAAATAAACCAAAATGTGTTTAGAATCTGTCAAAATGGGCCAAAATATGCCCAAAACTTGGCAAAAGTGTCCAAATACACCAAAATTAGCAACAAAAAAATAAGCCAACATTTTCCCAAGCTGTATCAAAATGCGTTGAGACTACACCCAGATAAACCTTAATTTGTTAACAGGAACAGCAAACTTCAAAAATTAGGGTCGCAACCGTTATTAATAGAGACATAGTGGGTCCTGAGGCTGGACCAGTTGAGAACCACTGAACTAGATGTTTGGCAGTAACTGTAAAAAAAAAAAAAAGAAAAGAAAAAAAGAGAAAAGAAAATGCTCCTTAAAAGAAACTTTAATTATGACTTAACCCCTTAAAATATAAAATAACTTCAAAATAAATAAATAAGAACTTAACTTGATGACAAGTCCGAGCAAACTAGGAAACAAAACACTGCCGCAAAAGTAAAACTGTCTTGTCAACCACTTGTCAAACATAGAAATCTTTTCATAAACCAACTTATCAGCTCCAGTCAGTAAACACAACATAGTATGATTAATTCGCTGATTAACTCTAAAGCTCATTAACTGATGGACACATCTGTAAGGTTATTAGAAGACATCCCTGCAAATCTGCAGGTAAACCTGGGCCGGTGCAGGTTTGTAGAGGAGCAGCAGGAAGGTGACTCCGAGCGCGCTCAGAGCAACTCTGGTCCAGGACAACATCCTCCAGTTGTCGTGGGAACCAGGTTGAGGAAGCTGACTGCAATCTGTGGCTTCATCCGCCTGAGGGAGGAGGACAAATTAAGATTCACATGAGAAACACACACACAGACATATGACCACAACAAAGAGTAAAAGCGATGTGACTTCATGAAGGAAGTAGGGTCGCAGGTCATTTTAACCTAATCCCGTCTGGATTATGGCACTTGTACTTGTCAGACAGTTCCAGGCCAGTTAAAGCTTGACTGGGTGAGAAATATCTGCTCAGTCACTGGTGGGCGGAAATCTAACAGAGACCAACTCATTTTGAGGCTGAGGGCATGTCTGGTCCCATCGCACCACCACAGCATGACTCGCAGACCTGAGTCACCAAAACTTCCTGTGCCAAATCCTCCAGGATTCATCAGCCCAGCGGAGAGACGGATCTCTGGTCACGGTCAAGTCACGGAGGAATTATGCTGTTCCCGAACTCCCAAGTCACAGGGTGACACAGTCACACTGAATCCCAGTCATGTGAAAAAGTTGGAAGATACAAGCTCAAATTCAGCTTTCTTCCAGTAAATATGAGAACTTGTGGTTTGAACCCAGATTTCTTACAATTTCCTGAATTATGGCATCATTAAGAAGGAAATGTTTCTGGTCAGTGCCAGGAAGGTGTTATTCCCACAGGAGATAGCATTGATGTAGCATTGGTGCCAAATGAAAATAAATAAATAAATGTGTGTGTATGTATATATATATATATTATGTTTTTCCCATTATTTCCATCTCAGTTTTTTCCCTAAATGTCGCTAAAATATTCCCTAAATACATGTTAACATCAGTATGTTACCAGCAATTATATTTTCCACCAAAAGAGCTAAATATACTACTTCCATGTCTCTGCATGAAATTTCTGAGAATTGCAAAGACCCCAATTCTGAGTAAGGCTGAGGACTTTGCATGTCTCTGCTGGTCCCTCTTTCTCCTCAGTTCCTTTATGTCTTAGTGTTTTTGTAGTATTTAAGATCGGCCTTTTTGAAGGTGTCAGTCTTATCTCAGAATCGACCACATTTTTATTTGGTCTTGTCTCAGCCCCAGACAAAGAAGACTCAGGATTATACTTCCAAATGAGTCAAGACCACAGCTGTGGGACTATTACTAAATTGCTTGTGCATTGTCTGATGTATTTGTTAACATCATTATTGTGATTAAATGACACCACAATTGAATGCATACAGCTGTCATCTGCCCCACTTCACACGCACTCCAAGAACGTGAATACAGGAGACAGAAGAATAAACTGTGGCTGTCAAAAGCCGCGTTTCCACCAGAAAAAGTACCTGTTAAGCAGGTACCATGTTTTTTGGTCCCTACTCCCTTGGGGTTCCAAGAAAAAGTAGCCCGGTTGTATAACGTGACGTGGAAATTTCTAGACTGCTGATTGGCCCGAGACAACTGTCATCGGTGAGCAACTGTGTATGTACGTATGTAGTCCACATGCCGTTACTGGCAGCTCAGCGAGCAAACTTTGAGAAACTACACTAATGTGTAAAACACCGCTTGTTCATACCGTGTTTCCACCGCGGACCTTATAGTATTATTGTATGAACAAGGTCCGTGTCACCCACTGCTGGCACATCCGCGACACAATTGTACAGGATTTCAGCGCAACAGTGTGCATAACTTCTGTGTGTCCCGGGATTCATTCCAATACATCTGGTCAGACCAGAGACGTCCTGGAGAAAAAGGACACAAATTAATACTTATGTGTCCTTTTCCACCGTGGATTGCTTCAGTGTCCCTCTGCACAGCTGATAGCCGCACACGATAGGCCCGTCCCCCAGCTGCTCTGGCCCGGGTCAGTGGAAACGCGAACATAAACCGGGTAGAGTCGAGTCGAGCCGAGCCGAGTAGATACCGTTGGTGGAAACGCGGCTTTAGTAAATGCCATTCTTGGTCGTGACTTGGTTTCGGTTTCAGTGGTCTTCAAGAAAACACTTGTATGTAAGACATAACCTGCCCCAAATATAAATATAGGGACAAATACTTTATACTCGTCCAATTATAACAAGTGCACTGTATCAAATGTTAATGATTGTGATTGCTGAAGATTAATAATTAAACAGTATGTGGGGCCTGACTGGCTGACAGCATGCAAGACCAATAATGAAATGCTTCGATGTAAACTGCCCAGACAAGACCAGTAACATTTAGGTTGTGTCTTAACCCCTAAATGACAATAACATCTCTACAGATGGCTGTTAATACCCTTGACTCAACAAGTACCTCTCTGCACGCTGTAATTTTGTGGAATTGGAGAATGCTGATTCACATTATGGGAACTACAATAGCTTAGGGGTTTCCAAACGATATCAGCCAAGTCATATGCAGTTACAGCAGTGATGGTGCACAGTGGAGATGTGACCAAATGTCTGTTTACATTCAGTGGTACTCTCCAAATCATATTATCTGCATCCTTGTGGTCTAATAAAGCTCTTGGATACATTTCCTTCTTTAGAAAACATTTACACAGCTAATTTTTGTACAACATAAATTAACTTCCTCTATTCCATCGCTTGCTGGTCAGTGTGGTAAGATGACACTATTGGAAGGAATGTGAATCGAGTGCCCGCATACATGTGTATGTCATATAAAACAGGACTTCTAGATGTCAAAAACCCCACAGGTCAACTTCTATGTTATTAAATTGAGTTGTTAAAGCACCATTACCTGATATCTTTTGGTCTTTTGAAAAAATAAAAATAAATCACAAGCTAAAAAAAACATGGACACCACACAGCATTTAGGGCGATACCACATAATAATAAATAATAATAATGCAGTGGTTTTATATAGCGCTTTTCTGGACACTCTGCTGTTGCTGCTGGGTTTGCCAGCTTGTTTGATGAAAACTGTTGCCTGCGGCTGCTGAGAATACATTTGATGAGGGTGCAGAGACTGAACCATACATGGATGCAGAGCAGATTGGTTTATCGCTAGGAGCCCCTTTTACATTACACAAAGTATATTGATCCAGTGTTGTTATATTTATATATAGAGGCAGGGGACACCCTGGACAGGTTGCCAGTCAATCACAGAGCCATCACACACAGACAGACAACCAGGCATACTCACATTCACACCTATGGACAATTTAGAATCACCAATTAACCTCAGCATGTCTTTGGACTGTGGGAGGAAGCTGGAGTACCCGGTGAGAACCCACACAGACATAAGGAGAACATGCAAACTCCACACAGAAAGATCCCAGGCCAAAAAAATCGAACCCAGGACCTTTGAGCTTTAAACTAATTAAGCTTTCCTCCCATCTTTGCAAGTCTCCCAACTACACATTTCTTTTGGCAATTAAGTTTACATTTTCATCTTCATGGTGTTAATTAATCTAATAATACAATTAATTTTCTGTTGGTTACTGCTAAAGTTTCTTAAAAGTCAAGTATCTGTCTGAAAGCACACTGCTGCTTCCCTTTTGGTTTAATCTTTTTTTTTAGTAGTATATCCTATATTAACACTAGATGGCAGTGACAAGCACAATTCTCATTACTGGTTCAGGTCTCGGTGCTTTTTTCAAGAAAAACAGTTACAGTGTGGTTCATTTTCAAAGTAGTACCAAAAATGTGTGTCACAGCTTGTATAGTGTGAGGTCCAACAGATATAGCAAGGTTTAAAAGACAAGTTTTTCATAGACAAGGTCATTTTTTGTGTGCATATTAGTAAGTGCATGTGTGAGAAGCCCCTGAGGGTAGAAGCCAGTTGGTCCAAATGGGCTCCGTTGGCTGTCAGATCCCTGTCTGACACTACTGGATCCCCTCACGACTACTATTGAAAAACAAGCACCTCTATCTACTACTATTCCACCTCCTTTCCTCCTAACATACCCCCACCTCTACCCATCAGCCCTTCCTACCTTCTTAAACTCCCTCACCCCACCAACCTGCGTCCTCTCCTCGCTTCTCTCTGCCCCCCTCCCTCCCCTTCCCATCAGCCCCCTCATCCCTCCGCCTCATCGTCTGTGTGCTGACAGGTCGATGTCACAGCGGTGCTGACTTATGGGCTGTGAGGATTCTGCCCTGTCAGGAATGACTCTCTCCTCTTGGAATACGAATGCAAACACACATGCACACACACACAAGTCAGGTGCACACATGTAAGCACTGCTGCATGTACCTGTTGGAGCTCGCCAGAATTCATCTAACGCAACATCTAACACACATACGCAGACACTATGTTTTGTTCATGGTCCTTTTAATCCCTTGTAGTAAGGGGAAAACTCTTGGGAGTAACAGTCAGCAGTGTATGAAAGGAATCTAAATTGACTCACATGAAGTGTGAATGTGCTCAGTGATATTATCAGCAGGAAAAACTGTAACAGCTGATACCATCTTATTACACATATATCAGTATCAACATCAAAACTGCCACGCACAAAAGATAGTTTATTAGGTTCTATGTTTTTATTTCTATTCAGTTTTTTTTCCTATTTCAAAATACTTTTTTTGCATTCTTAGTCATTAATAGCTCTTTTCCGCTGTATATACTGTTTAATTTTGCTTTTGCTGTTGCGCTCATTATTGATAAATAACATTATTGTTCAGCCTTAAAATACTGTATATTTGTCAAATCTTTCTTTTTTTTATAAAGGTCAGAAAGCATGTCTGCAGTAAAGACTGAAGCACTGAGTGTGGCCGGTTGTGTAAAAGCCACCTGTTGAATCCAAAAGGTGAAAGAAACTATTACTTTTAATAAGAGAAGTTGCAGAAGCATGAGCTCTGCAATGTGTGTGTGTGTGTGTGTGTGTGTGTGTGTGTGTGTGTGTGTGTGTGTTGACCTGGCATAGCAGATTGCGGAGACAGATGACTTCTTTCTGCAGGTCTTTAGTCTGGAGCACTAGCTGGTTGCAGATGGCCTGGGCCTCCTTGTTTGGGTCCAGTTTGAAGACCAACTATTTGGAGCACCAGAGAGGCAGAGAAAGTTCTGTTTACAAACGAAGCTTAATGGCAGCAGATAGACGAAGCAAGTCAGTTGACAGGAAGGTCACTAGACAGTGCTCAGTTTTTTTCAAAAAAAAAGAAAAATCTAAATCTAAAAATGTGGAATTCAACTTTACATGTTTAACCAACTGCAACAGTGCATCTACATTACACCAACATTGTATGCTTGAAAAATGTATTCTAAAATGTGTTTTTTTAACATAGTTTGCTGAATTTGGCCAATCAACAACTACATCCGTTGCCAAAATGTCAGCACATAAGCGTGATCTTGAATCCTGCATGTCAACACCTAGCTAGTAGCCACTAAACAAGTGCACCACTATAGACGATGTGTACCCGAGAGGGCTGCCGGGGCAAACGGCTGATGGCGTCCTCAACCATTTCCGTCAGGTAGCAGCACTGCTGACTCACACTAATGATGAAGTTTTGAAGCTCCTCACTCCTGCAGAGAAAAGACCTAATTAAAACATCAGAAAACCAATAATATATTTCCTTAAAATATATATTTTTAATAAATCTACTTTTCATTTACATTGAATACTTCACATGTGCATGTCATATTACTAATTACATATTTTGAGTTCACCAATAGAAAATGAATGAGCCATTTATTAATCGATTAATAATTTAAGGTATTTATTTAAAAAAAGAAAAACTAATCTGGATCCTGCAGGGTTTGCTGAATTCGAAATTTTATACCACTGTAGTGTGTTTGAGCTTTATGATGGTTTGAACAAAACATGTCATGAAAATGTCACATTTAGCACTAAATGTTTGATAGTCATCTTTTACATCTTATACCAAACAACTGGTTGATTATTCAATGCTGAACTAGATCCACAAATTACTAATATAGATGTCATTAGTTACAGCAAAAAAACTGTGCAAATACAACTGCATTTCAGTGATTACAGATCTTTATTGTGGATACAATCATAACTGCAAAACACACAACTTGTCTGAAAAGTCACACAGCGTTTTTGGCCATGTGAATAATGTTGTATGAGCTGTAAAACTGAGGTCAGGAAGTTTCCTTCTTGAAAAGTGAACCCTAAAGAGATGTCCACAAAAAAAACAAGGCAAGGTTTGCTGAAGATGCTCAGCAATGACAGCGCAGACAGATTAATAGTTTGGACCAAACTTTGTGTTAACATTCTCCATGAATTTTCCTGGACACCACCTCATCAAACTCTACAGAGAACTGAGCAGGTGGTCAAGCCTTCTCCCCACCTCTTCCTCATGCTAACCCATGCTGTCATCCCTCCCTGAAAACATCAACCTTAAATGATTAGGTATTTATATTCATCAGCCTCTCCGTCCCTCTCTTCCCATCCCCTGGTACTGTGGGATATTGATAGCTCTTATCTTAATGGTACATTTCCCTCGGTGAGGGGACTGGGCAGCCAGCCGTCCCGGCCCTCCTCACACTCTGTCAGAAGGGCGAGTAAACACTGTCAGTCAGCCTGTGCTGCACCCACACCTCCCTTCTTCCTGCTGTTAGTTTATCTAGAGAGAGTGATGACGGGCTCAGTTGGGAAGCTCGTTAAAGACATAGTAGATGTTATGTTTGAATGCTGATAGAGGATGTATGTGTGCCACTCAACGTTAGTTATCCAAGACAATTGGGCCTACCTGTTTTTTAATGCCTTGTTCACTGGTAGGTGCTGAGAGCACACTTGATATATATTTAGGTCCACTGCACACATTTTCCTAGGCAGATTCAGATCAGCAATAATTCTGTCACACATCACTTGTCCAAATTCCACTAGAAGTGGCAGTGTGTGCTCAGTTTCCAGCCGTAGGCCAAACAAGTATATCTCTTTCCATTAGCTACCCAATATAGTAGTTTACGTAAACAAAGTTACATTTACACTCGAAGATTCTAAATAGAACTATTTTGCATATTGTTGAAGCCATATCAGTCCATTTATTTTATCCAGGACCAGGTCACAGTGGCAGTGGGCAAAGCAGGGTACAACCAAACCCTCCAGCTCTGCCAGGTGGCTCAAAAAGAGTTTCCAAGGCAGGTGCCAGGTAGGATATACACACAAGAACATGCAACAAATGACATGCCCCAAGTCACAATACAATGAAGTGAAACAACTAAACTACTGAGATAAAGCAATTTGTTTCTTAAAATGTTGGTAAAATTCAGAGCATCGGGCCGCCATATAGCTCGCTGAGTTAAGGCGTTACCATGTAGGTGCAGGTCGCCAGCAGCAGTCATGAGTTTTGAGTCTGGCTCAAGATGCCCACCAACAGAGAAAAGACAGCCAAACAGCATCCAGGTCAGCATCCAACTGGCCTTTCAGTTGGAGCCTCCCATGACCTGTCTATTGATTCAAAAGTCCCCTTGAATAACCAAGCCCAAAAGGTAATGTCTTTAGTTTTAGCCACACCAGCATGATCTTGACATTTTGTATTGATAGGAACTGCAAATATTCTGGCCAGACTTCCAAGCAGATACCTGTGGAAGGCAGGCTTTGAACATGGCCCACTAGAATAACCCCAACCTGTTCTGGGATTCAGGAGAAATGCAGCAGCCACATGCTAGTCCATTGCGCTGAGCCTGAACAGACTTCAAAAGTACACGGCCACCCATTAGGTGCTCTGCCGTGAGGTAAAACATCTTAAATAGCTGCAAAGTGATATTTAAACTATAAACAGAAAGATGGGCAAAACATTTTGCAGATCATATTTTTTCTCAAGCCCTGGATTGGCCGAGAGAAACAGGAGACTCATTTCCTACTAATTTCCATTTTATACAGTGTGAAGTAACAATCCTAAAGGAGCTCTCAAGATTTCCATCCCAGTCATCAACCTTCCACTCTCTATTGGACGGTCTCTCATCCGGCAGGGGAAGCCGGATGAAGCTAACGGGCCCAGTTCGGCAGAGGATTCATGAGGTGATGGGGTGCGGTGCAATGGCTCTGTTTGGCCCCTGCCGCTGGCTCTCCTTTGCTCATTGCAACCACCCATCACCTCTCACCTTACAAATCATTACAGCTCCGCTTAAACCATTAAGGCCTGGCTCAGGGCTAGGCTACGGAGATGGGGGGGAAGGAGATACAGAGCCAGGACAGTGAGATGCTCATAGGGTTGATGGACGACTTCCAGTGGAGGAGGACAGACGGAGCATTAAAAGGAGATGGAGGCGGGCTGGATGTGGGGGAGGGTTTAAGGTGTGTGGCTGACAAGTGTTTAAATTTTTGCTACTACCGTCAACTTTGTTTCTGGCTTTGTGCAGAATGTTTGTGGGATACTGCTTATCAGACATTCCTAAAAGACTGAACATTTTCAAATACTGTAGGGATTCTCAAACACCTTTTGACAAGTTTTTTGAAACTACAATCTAGAATGATTTTTATGTTTGGACTGTGTTGAAGATAGAAAGTGTAATGTCAAGGAAATTAAACATCTGATCAGACTATTAGTCTTTCTAATCTTTTAGTATCGCCTTCCTGAAAAATAAAGTTATGCTGAAATAAATCACAGTCTACCCAGTCCTCGAGTGTAACCCACCTAAAAGGTTCTTGATGTTCTGTGGAGTACACACATGTTAATTGCCACAAGCCTACAAGACATTAATATTTGGGAACCTACCCACTGTCTGCAGCTTCCAGCAGGCTGGATGTGTCCACTTGGTCCAGGTGCATCTGCTGCACAGCATTCAACAACTTCTGCTGGTCCACTGGGTCTGTGATACCAATCTTACAAATGCCAAAGACAAAAATATGTTTTTCTTTTTTTAAATAAAAAGTTTGCCTTTGCTTTTGTCTTCAATTATTTGCTTAAGCTGTATCATGCAGTTACTGAGTTTGGGAAAATGGGAAAAACTCTTTTACAAATGTGTTTGTAAAAAATCCTAATCAGTTTTCATATATTCACCTCTTACTGCAAATTTAAATTCCATGATCACAGAAATATATTTAAAAAAAGATCATCATCATCTTCTTATCAGTTTCATCTCTCCTCAAACAGTGGCATCAGAAGCTCCTCCTGTCTCTTTCTGGGTCACCCTCAAACCTAGCAGAGAGCTGCTAAGCTGACAGACACACAGATGTTACAGTCATCCTCTACCTTCTCAAGGTCTTCCTTCTCCATGGTCAACAGGTAGTTCCAGCTGATGTCATTTTCCTGTGCATGTGTGTGGGTAAAAAGTCAGAAACAGAAAACATGGCTCAGCATTCACCAAATCAAAACTTCAACAGCTGCTCCTGACTCCATGACCTGAGCCAGATGTGCCTGCATACGGCATTTCCATACAGTAACAACAAGCTACCTGCACCTGTCAAACCCAGTCCTCGTATATCAGATAGGACCTAAAACTTGAGCTGACCCTCACTTTAATTTGTTTCAAGCCAATCCAGCACACTAGATCCTTTATGAAGCAACACGAAAAGTATGTAAACCACACATCTCGTGACACTTTCCCAAGCATGTAAATGTCATTTTGTCGATAATGCAGCTGTGCATTATCCCACATTTGGGATCACTGTATTTCACCCATTACTCTAATACTGTAATGTACTATGTGTGCTAGCATGTTATCGCTGCTCACTATCTTGGCATCAGTAAGATAAGACAAGTGAAATCTGTCACATTAAAAAAAAGGCAATACACATTCAAAAATACACATTTTTGTGGGGGAAAAAAAAGAAATCCTATTGCAGTGTGCAGTAGAGTACTTACAATCATGATGTCCACAAGGTAGTTAAGATCAAGGCCGTGCAGGAAAAGCTCCAGGTCAACTAGCTTGGTTACACTGAGGGCAGAGAGTTTGACTTAAACTATTGAAATATTCTAAGGTATTAACCCAAGCACAGTATGGACCAGTTGGCGCTTGCACTGAAACTGTCTGATTAGACTTTCTGACTACTGCATGTTTGTAAGAATGCAAATTTGTCTGAAGGCTGAACTGCAGAATACTGAAAAGGGAGATAATAAGTGCTCGGTTTAAGGCATCACAGAAGCAGAAACCTTCAAGTTTCCTTGAACAATGAACTAAAGCTCTTCCAGCTCAAGTGTTCCTGAACTGAAACTTTGACCTCACTGCAGAAAGGATTAGTTACAGTACTAATCACAGTTCCAGTTTGACTGTTGGCATGATGACATTTACTATGAAGCCTGTCTTCTCATAATGTTTAAAATATGTGAAACGTGTAATATATGAAATGTGGGGGTTTAACATCTTTGTAGCTGACATGAGAGAAAGACTGCCAAAATGTTTACAGGCAGTAATTCCTAGTGCCAGACATGTTCAAATGAATGTTTTTGGCTGATGATAATTGCCCAGCAGTGCCTGAATGAACTAAACACTCTCGCAAGGGGTTTATTATTGTTTATGTCTGGTTGGACAGTGGTTCAACAACACCTGCAACACAGACACTAGTTCACTGAAAATCCAACAGGGGGGGTTAAGTAAACAGGGAGGATTTGAATATTAGTTTGACAATAGAAGAGGAGATGGGTGTTAAGCAAAACTGTATACATACAGTGATGTGTAACAATTTAATTCAAAGACAAAAAAAAAACCCTCAAAATAATCTTCACTAAACTGCTGACCATCAGTGTAATTTTCCTTTATACAGTTCTGAGTCCATGCTGTCCTTAGTTGCTTTACTCTTACTTCACACAAATTCACAGCCCAGTATAACCAGTGACAACAATTTAGGTAGTTATTAAGTATTACACCAGATAAAAGAATCACGGCTCAAAAACACAAAGATGAAGCAATTGAGATAGGAGAGAGAATACTATAATAAATACAATCAACATTTTAAACAGTAGATATTTGTGTCTTTTGTCTTATGATCTATTGTGAGCAAGCTTTCCTGTCAAAACAGCTAAATATATGTCTGGTTCTGCTGTGAAAGCTAGAGTGGAAAGCTAATTCAAATCTGTCAAAAAAAAGACGAAAAAATAAGAAAATGTAGTAGTGAGGGACAAACCCTGAAGACAGTGAATACAATTTCAGGTTGTTTTACCTTTCTCTGGAAGCTGGAGTTTCAGGGTTAGTCTTGAAGAACTTAGAGAGGGTCTCCTCTTTGGAACTGACGGTCTCAACAGTAGAAATGTGGGATGAAGAGGCCAGGATCCTGGCTATCTGTAGACAGACCGAGTAAGAATACTACATGTGATTTGGCAGCATTTTTAAGATCATCGGAATTGCTAGTAAAGTAAAGCATAACACAAACGCATGCCACTTAAGTCTCAAAATACTGATATTCAGGAAACACAACCTTGATGTTCACTTCTTTTATATTCTGTAAGAACTAAACACTGACAAGATTAGTCTTTATACTGCATTTCTAAAAAATAAAAAAAAATTAAAGCTTTTCTTTAGAATACCAAAACACTAAACTACTGATATGTGGGATTTCCATGCATCCCAGAAGCACTTGAGGTACCTGTGTGTGTTTGAACATCTCAGCCAGGTCGACAGGCCTCTTCCCAGCCTTTGTCCTTATGTTTTTGTCTGCTCCCAGCTGGAGGAGCTTCAGCACTGCCTCCTCTCTGCCATGCTGCACTGCTACAGCCAAAGCCTGACAAAAAATATTTGGCTTAAGTTTGGTATAAATGTTACATAGACAAAAATGATTCTATGTATATATTACAGGAACTATAATTGTGCCTTCTGAGCTACAATGCAACCTGCACATCCCCACATTGGGAATTTCTTATGACAAAAAAAAAGTGACACACTGTGTATCCACAGCCATCCTGGGCGTTGATATCTGCTCTGTGGGACAACAGTATGTTGATGACCTTACTGTAGCCTTCTCTGGCTGCCATTATCAAAGAAGTCATTCCACACCTGAGAAAAAGAAGCAGACAAGATAAAGCAGAGAAGAGATGAGGTTAGCAGACAAAAAGAAAAACGTTTCAATTCAAAAGAGCAGAAAATACTGACCAAAGGACAGATGAGGACCTGAGTGAAGAGGGGAATGAATGAAAATGAATGAAAGTTGGAAGAGTACAGACATGGTGACAAAATGAAAAAAGAAAAACAGAGTAACAAGAGGATCACAATGAGATGAGAACACTGGGGGGAAGTGACCCTAACCCAATTAAAGATTGGGACATGAATGAACGTAGAGAAGTAATGGGTACAGAAACCAGCAGGGGGCAGCAGACACCACATTATACTTTGGCACTGTGGTTGCCACTATTGAGTCGGCACGTGCAGTTTTAACTGTGACTGGCCACAATACACTGAATTACAACTTTAGCACAGCCAGGTCTTTATTCTGGTCCAAACGTAAAGCACTCACACATTTCAGCAGCAGACTTAAGAAGCTGACAAAGTGTCTTTGGAGTATATTAATGGCACCTATGGGCTTGACAGGTTGTAAACTGGTTTGTAGCAGTTAAATACAGCTGACAGGATTAGTTGATCCCCTGAATGGTTGATAATGATGATAATTACAATTTACCTACCGTTTTAAAACACCACTTTTAAGCAGAATGTCAAGGGTTAACTGGTCCTAGCTTCTCAAATGTGGGTAATTGATACTTTTATTTGTCTAATGTCACAAAATGGAATGTTTTTGGACAATTGGTCTGGCAAAATGGGCAATATGATGATATAGGCAATTTAAATCTACCATTTCTTCCTGTTATAGCTACAAGGGCCTGTCTACAACTAGTGTACTGAATGATGTATTCACAAAGTGCCACAGAACACACTGAATACATGGATCAACTGCTGAGAGGTTGCTTATGCGGTAGAACTGATTTGAAAAGGTTCTTCAAAATGGATGTTGTGATGTTTCTCTGCCTCAACTCTGGGTGTCCCCTTGGGCTGGACAATAAAATGGCCACGATATGTATCAGCAACAGACACTTCATCGATAGCAACGAGAAAACTGTTCAGTAGCTTCACTTAAATGCATTACATGCACACCACCATGGAAGCACATAATGCAAATTCAAAGTTCAGTTGCATGAACAAGCTCCAAGCGTGCGCCCTCTCTGGCTAACCATACATCTCTATGGACCTGGATCTTCTCTTATCCTAACACCAAATAATGGTGCAGTTACATTTCCATTTCTGTACTTTTCTTAATATGAAAATCATACCAGGTTAATACATTATACTTAAACAGAATATGTCTTGGTCCTCCACAATATTGCTTTCTGTTGGGGATGCACAAAAACAATGACACTTTCACAGTCGAGGTGGGGCAAACAATCATTCCATATCCCTTAATAGTGGAGCCCTTTCGTCCTCTGTCATTCTCCCCGAGGCTAGTCTGTTGCCGCCTGGGTCTCTTGTCTCCACTGTCCATGCCCACAGACCTCCCCTGGTGTAGACTGTGACCAGTGGGATGTGGTAGTTGCCATGGCAGGATGGGCTTCACAGTCTAAAAACACCCTTGACCCTGTATGTGACGTACTCACAGCAGCCTGGTCCAGTGGCTGACAGACTTGACGTTGGATGTGAGTCTGGGTTGGGGTGTCCATCACATGACACCTGGTCCAGGCCAGCTACGAAGAACCTTAACCTCAGCGCAGTAAGCCGGTTTCACCCCAGTCTTTCTTTATTTAATGTGTATGGAGGAGAGATCGTTCCTTTATATATATACACTATATTGCAGAAAGTATTGGCCCCTCTGCCTTTACACGCACATGAACTTTAATGACATCCCATTCTTGATCCATGGGGTTTAATGTGGAGTTGGCCCACACTTTGCATCTATAACAGCCTCAACTCTTCTGGGAAGACTTTCCACAAGGTTTAGGAGTGTTTATGGGAATTTTGGACCATTCTTCCAGAAGCGCATTTGTGAAGTCAGGCACTGATGTTGGACCAGAAGGCCTGGCTCTCAGTCTCCGCTCTAATTCATCCCAAAGGTTTTCTATTGGGTTGAGGTCAGGACTCTGTGCAGGCCAGTCAAGTTCCTCCACACCAAACTGGCTCATCCATGTCTTTATTGACCTTGCTTTGTGCTCTGGTGGCAGTCATGTTGGAACAGGAAGGGGCCATCCCCAAACTGTTCCCACAAAGTTGGGAGCATGAAATTGTCCAGAATGTCTTGGTATGCTGAAGCATTAAGAGTTCCTTTCACTGGAACTAAGGGACCAAGCTCAACCCCTGAAAAACACCCCCCCACCATAATCCCCCCTCCACCAAACTTTACACTTGGCACAATGCAGTCAGGCAAGTACCGTTCTCCTGGCAACCGCCAAACCCAGACTGGTCCATTAGATTGCCAGACAGAGAAGCGTGATTGGTCACTCCAGAGAACACGTCTCCACTGCTCTAGAGTCCAGTGGTGGTGTGCTTTACACCACTTCATCTGACGCTTTGCATT
>OMNN01083277.1:0-16532 GCA_900302755.1 Chromis chromis | reverse complement strand
ACTTACCTAACGCTCACCTGGCTCGCACCTAAACCTCGTCTAATACTATGGTATGAGTGCTGGTCACCTAATACCCTAAACTACAACTGTGAACCTGGTCACCCCATGGTCTGACAGACCACGTCACAGCGCCCAGTGGGAGCAGAGCCAATGGAAGGTGTTAGAAGACAAGGCAGGTTTCCAAGGCTTAGCATGGCGGGAAGCATGGAGGGATTACTGACAGGTCTGTCTGGCACAAGTCCAGGCCAAGGCCCCAATCCAGAGCCTGTGTTTAAATGACTTTAAGGTTTCTTGTTGAAAAGTAAATCAAACAACTACAGAGAGACAACTGGAGAGAGATGAGATACACAAAACAACCACAAAAATACACAAAATATCAACGCAACACATAACAACACAAAATATCCACAAAGAGATGCAAATGCGAAAAGAGACTGACCAACACAAATTGACCACAAGAAACAGAAACATACAAACGACCATACAATGTACAAAGCACAAAGAAAAGCAGAACAACCACACAGAGAAGCAAATTGTCAACAGAGACTCAAAGCAACTACACATACAAAATATCCACGAAGAGAAAAAAAACAACTAAACAAACCAGTTCTGGTGTTTTTTGGAGGGATGGGTGATGTTTTACATGTCTGTGCCCAGGAGCCCATTGTCACATAATCCATCGATGGTGGCGTAAGTGTAAATTCTGGGGATGGGTTTGACCCCACTAATAAAACCATGAAAGAAGCAGAGGACTTTTATTTTGAAAAAACACTATACCCTTCTCTATCCATAGATTCAGCAATGTCTCCGACAGAGGAGGATCTTTTTTTCTACAGCACTAGGCCGCTTTTTTGTTCCCAAAATATGAATTATGAGACCATACAACCACTGAATCTTTTGTGGCAAACGTAATTATCCTCACCGCACACACCCACACCCACACAGACACACATGCACACACACACACAATATTGTGATCTCAATCAGCGGTGGTTCCTCCTCTCCTCTGGCGCCGAGCGCATGCAGGCAAGTTGATAAGAGGGGGGAAGGAGACGGAGTTCTGATATGAAGACATTTTTTCTCAAAATGTCTCAAAACCAATATTTGTGGTTTGACTGTCACGGCTTGTGTGTAGATGTAAACTCTTGACCGTGTACAACTTTCCCAAACAGAAGACATAAAAGAGGAACAGAAGAGTAAATCATGGACACGAGTGTGTTGACTAAGCAGGGATAGTACTAAGTGAAAAACGTTGACATACATGAGAGTGAATAGTTGAAAGCAACACAGAATATCTGAGAGAATTGAACTCAATTCCACAATAAATTGATGTAGAAAAGGCTCAAGATGGTGCATACAAAATACCCAGAATGCAGGAAATATAACATGTCTGACACTCAAAATGTTCTTCAGAATGACCCCCAGATCTCCTGCTTAATATGTCCTTCCAGTGTTCAAACAAAACCTCCACCCATGCATGACCTGTTAAAGGTTGGAGTCTTAGTACGAGCCAACCTGTTATGCTGACAGAGTATACAGTATCAAGGGCCACGGGACATGTTTTAGTATTGGTTTCAGCGAAACAGAAGTTAGAAAAGGTTGTGAAGATGACTGTTTAATGGGTTATGAATCAAAAAGATATGGGTCCTCCAAACAGACACACAACTGTGCCCTGTAAAAGTAGAAAATCTGTTTTAATGGTGCAGCCAAGTTTACAAAAAGACTAGTTTTTAGGTAGTTTGTGCTAACTAGGAACTAAAAATGGACTTTATGCTCAACTAAAATTTCTGAACTACATATAGCTGATGTAACCCAGTTCAAAGGATTTATCTTTGCAGATCACAACCTTTAAACACAGCCAGAGCATCTAGTTCACCTTTCATTGTAAAGAGGCCAGTGAGCTGTGACAGGAGAGTCATACATCATGTTCCTGGTTGAAGTGGGACAGCAGCAGATGGATCTAGTTCTGGATGTTCACCTTTTAGAAACACAAAACCCAGACGGACAAGCAGGGACGGCCGCACATAGATAGACAGAAACCCAATTAAATGCAACCAGCGTCCTGAGCCAAGACACCAGCTGAGAGTTACGTTAGCTCTGACCCACCTGCTGACCCCCACAAAGCTGGCCAAGTGTGCCAGGTAAACACACAAACACACTCCTCCCTAATTCACGTTTACGGTACAAGACACACTGACTCAATCCCCGAGAGGCAAAGTAACCATCTCCTCATTGCCCCGCAGCCAATCAGAGGGCTCCTTTCTAATCGTCAGGCTGTCTCAGAGCTTTTACTGTACCAGACTGTAGCTTATGTGAATCTCCCAGAGGTCCACAGGGTATTAGACTCTGATATAAACTCTTATCAAAGGCAGCTTTCCCAAACTGAAGGGAAGAAGTGAGGTCACGGTCACCTGGAGGTCAGAGCAGCAGACCTATGACTGGAAGGTTGCAGGTGTGAGTCAGACTGGCTGGAGAGTTAAAACAGAAACTCTCATAATGCAAATAAACTGATGTATTAATTGAAGAGCTTACAGTGAGACATTTTTTTAAAGACACATAATACAAATTCCCTCTGACAAATGAAAAGATTAATTCATAAGCAAGAAATCAAATCTTTGCATAATTATATACATACGCAATTTCGTATGCCGTGTTTTCAAATATTGTGTTGGTCCCTGTTACGGCCACAGATTCAGTGAGCTGTATTGTTTTGGTGGTGACCCTTGTTGTGAGCCTCGTGTGTGTCAGGTTGACCTGTCCAAAGCTATGGAACGACCTGCCCCTATACATCAGACAGGCCTCTTCCCTGTCTGATTTTAAATCTCTCGTGAAAACTCATTCATTTTCCTTGGCTTTTGGCACCTTGTGAGACGTTGATTTTATTTATTTTATTTCATTTTTATTGTTTTTATTGTATGGCTGTTACGTTTTATGTCTTTTATTATATTTGTATTTATTTATGTTTTTATCTTTGTGTACAGCACTTTGGTCCACTGTGGTGGTTTTTAAAGTGCTTAATCAAATAAAATTGGATTGGATTAGATTGGTTTGCCCAGCAGTGGCTGGTATGGGTGCCTGCTCCAGCTGCAAGTCATCACTCATCAGCCTGGAGATGAAGACCTGCTCACAGCACCTGTTCTCCCCGCCTCCTGATTGGCGTGATTGGGCCACCACTCTGCTCCCTCCACCATCAACCAATCCTCTGCAGCCCATCAGCACACCTGGAGCCCATAAGGCCTTCAGCCAAACTCAGTCAGGGTGGGCTGGGATTTGGAGTGAACAGTCTGCCCTGGTGCCGCCGGTGTTGTGTGTTCTGTTAAATGTGTCCGTAGCCACTTTTCGTGTTTTGTATTGTGTGTGTGTGGCTACTCAGACTGTGTAGGTTCGGTGGGCAGAGGCTAACTTCGTGGGAGGTATGCTGGATGTCTTGGTGAAAACTTTGCAACCTCAGTTAGCCTCTGCCAAATTTAGTGTTCTGTGTTTGGTAGCCACCAAGAGGGTGGTTGTGTCTCTTGATTTCTGTGTGGTATGTTTGAGGCACCAGTTTTGTGCACTTGGCACTTATTTCTGTTTGGTGTCGGGTTGCTATTGTTTTTAAGTTTGGTAGGGAGTTAGAGTGTTATTTTATTTAGCAAGTTTTGTGTAACTGTTAGCCTTTGTTTTGGTTTTATTTGGTTCGTTGATTTTAGCAATACCCACTACCTCTGGTACTTTTTGTTCACCTGTTTCGAGTTTGATTTTGTCACTGAGCAATAAATTGCTTTACCTATACCAACAACATTTGGTTTTCTTTGTTGCACCAGCTACCCCTAGAGGCTGGTCGTAACAGTCCCCTTTGGACATGACATGGACAAGAGGACCTCTCAGGGTGTCCTATGGGGTCTGGCACCAGAATGTTGGCAGTGGATCCTTTGGGTACTCTGGCTTGTGCAGTGGGGCCTCTGTCAATCCAACTTGTTCCACTGCATCCTGTTGATGCTTGATCAGAATGGGGTCTAGGAAGTTTGGACGTCAAATCAACATCTTGGGCCATTGTCATGTTCCTGATTGTTTGATGTTTTTGCCATGTGGTGGGGTGCATTTTCCTGCGGGGGTAGGCCAGTGACATTTGGGCAGGGGTGGAGAATCCTGGTCCTCGAAAGTAAAACTCCAGCATGTTTTAGATGTTTCCCTCTTCCAACACACCTGTTTCAAATGGTCAGGATCATTATCAGGCTTCTGCAGAGCTTGATGATGAGCTGATCATTTGAGTCAGGTGTGTTGGAAGAGGGACACATCTAAAACATGCTGGATTTTTACTTTCGAGGACCAGAATTCTCCACCCCTGCATTTGGGATTGCCGTTTGCATGAGGGAGTGTGTTTGTTCTGGGACAATGTTTATTTGGGTGTCTAAGTCTCATCAACATGGATGTTAAAATCCAAGGTTTTCCAGCAGAACACCACATAGTACCAATATGATGTTATTCACTTCACCTGTCAGTGGTCATAATGTTGTGGCTGATTGGTGTAGATGTAGTTTAATGAAATATATAAATAGAAGACTAAGGTTTGCAGTGCAGATCTCTCATGTGTGATGTAGCCACTTTATTGATTATAACTGGAAGCATAGTGTTGCAACATCTGGGCCGTGAACAGCATATGTTATACATTCACAGTATTTCTACACAGTAAAAAGGTTTCAAGTGCATTCCCTGCTTGCACCATGGTTTTTCTTATTGGTCCTCCTTGCTAGATCTTTTGTTGTTGTTTTGGCTTGACTCCATACTTAGGGATAAGGATTTTAACTATTGCAAATCCTGGTCAAATATGGTCCAAATATGAACATTCAGTCAAATAGTTTCAGTTCTGAACCTGCTCTGAACGTCTTTCAACGGACGAAAAAATACTTTGTGGCATCTGGTGATCTGTGTTATGTTTACTTGCTGTTTTACTTCTGTGCTAAAACCACTGATGTGTATCTGCGACGAGCTACATTTTGGTGTAAAAGTTGTAAATTTGGCCCCTTCATCACGCAGCAGCATCTATCTAAAGACTCGTGTTGTCCACCACAGTCATTCCAGACTAATTAAGACAGTAGCAGTAAAACCTCAGACTGGATTCAGCTCAACACGACTATTTAGCATTTAGCCACATATAGCCGACCAGCAGCTTTTACATATTTGAGTCCTTTTACATAATTTCCAGGAAGCCGCTCGTTTCAGTGTGGTCTAAAAACATCAGGCGGAGAGCAGAAACATGCTGAAGAAGAGCAATCCGTCACATTAAAAATCATGTCTGGTTTTCTTTTTGAAAATGTTACATTATAATTGAATGGTGATTCAGACGCGACCATGGAAAGAATTCCAGTATAGTGCATTTTTTTTTGTGATGGGGGGAATCTGCAAGTGGCAACAACCAGCTGCCAAACAGCAATCTTTTTTACCAAAGTTAAATTATACATCAGTTTCTGTCTGCAGGGTTTGATTTTCTGGCAGCAGTGTGGCTTGTGAATGCAAAGCCATATGGAGGTTCTTGTTTAGGATGTTGGGGTTCTTGATTTGCTGTATTGTCATGAAATGAGCATCTAAATTTGGAGGTTTCATCCAAAGGTTGTGTCCTAAACTGTATTTTTCTGTACTGTTACACAAAGAGAACAAAAATCAAGTGATCTCAGCCATAAAATTACAATGAGCAGTTTAAAAAATCTCCAGGGACACCAGTCCACATACATAAACAACCCATGAGTAAGGCAGCAAACAAATGTTGATTTATGCTTTTACTTTTTCCTCCCATTTGTTTTATTCTGTGCCGTGCTCTCTTATTACCAATTTGAGGCTCTTAGTAATTGTGCTGTATAAATAAAGTTTATTACTGTGGTGTAATGATGGATAAAATGTCATCCTGGCCCCCCTGTCAGAGAGCCAGGCAGCATCACTGCAGTGATTTTCTTCAGGATAAACCGTATAAATTACTTGGTTGTGACAGAAGAAGGGCAGTTACATTCTTGATGGAAACGCACACGCACACATACCCTAATATAGCATAATTACTGCTGGCCTACATATTGCTGCATCCAAACCGCATGACATGGCAGGATAGTGGAAAAATGACAATTTGTGTCACTAGATTATGTCCTATCATGTTGCACTGCCCTGTTTTTTTTCAGTCTGTGGTTGGTGATGACATCTGACTGTCACTGCAGCTTTACGGGACGATTTGTGCTTGTGTTTCTCAGCTATGGAGTGTTGCACTAGAGGGCTGACCGGGCCCTCACTCTAGAAGAGACGTGTTTTTTTCTTAGTCCTTATACCTGATAAAAATGTTCTAAAGTTTCATGCAGAATCAGATCCATTTTACATTTATGCATGAAGATAATGATGATGTGGCAACAGAACAAACTGGAAACAACATTGTTAACTGTTTAAAGTGAGGCCAGGATATGTTTACAGTAGTGTAAAGTGACAGAACAACAGCTTCTATTGATTTCTTATCAGGCATTTCACATAACAGAACTACCTCTGTCAGATTAGGCAATTTACTAATCTGGCTCCAGCCACAACTAATAGGGGCTAGTGTACTTAAATACTGTAAATGCTTTCTTTGTGTTTACTTAATTGTAAATGAATGGTATTTTCACAGGATGTGGGCTTTTAAAGGGGTACTCCACCACTTTAACATTGCACTACTCTAACAGTGTTAGTCATTGGTGGTTAGTTAAAGGTGCAATATGCAAGTTTTTAAATATAAATGTACCAGCAACCAAATGTCTGCTACGTTAAGATACAGCAGAGTAATGACATCCTCTGTGTGATATAATCCCAGCTTCTCTCTTCTATGTTTTGGCAGCTGGTCCGGCTACATGTGCATGTGAGTCCCTCCCATTGAAACTGTGTATTTTATTTATTTGTATATTATGTATTTACCTAATTTATATGCACTTGTTTCATTTAACCTCATTGTGAGAGTTTCTACTTCTGTTTTGAGGCTCTACTCTGATTCTCCTTCTCTGCTCTGGTCTTTGTGTGTCTGTTTCCACATCTGGGTCTGCTCCGGTTCGACACACTGTGGAAACAGAGACAAGTGGAGTAGAGGACAGGTGAAGCGAAGATAACGTCACTCGAGTTGACAATAATTCATTACGGCTGTTGAGTGTTTTACTATGCTAGTGTGGGCTAATGGTTGAGGCTGGATCATTTCTTATTGGCTACCTTGAACGTCACTTTTCTTGATGTAAATGTAACTAAACGGAGGGGAGAGGTGTTGCCGAGTTGCCCATTTATATTTGTCTGAGTAGCTGATGCCCTAGTGACATCCAGTGGTTCTGAATGTTGCACACAGAAACTTAAAACAAATGTCAAAATCAATGCAGAAATAGACATATGCCTCCTTCATGTTCCCTTGGTGCCTGCATCACCCATGAGACAATCAAAGAGTCATGATACATTTAATTTGAACTGTCAGTTCCCAGTTGGAAATTTCAACTGGAGCACCCCTTGTAGTTGGATTTCCACCTCAGAAAGTCTGAAGAACCTTATCATCCCGACCTTGAAATCCATGATGGCTGCTCAGTGCATCAGCAGTGAGAGCTGTAGAAATATGCTGTTTGTTAGCACTATCCTAATTCTATCTGTGGAGATGTTATTACTGTGTTTTTATGTTTAAAATACTACGTGATGCATTATTATCATCTTATATTGCTAACCTGAAAACAAAGGTTCTCCTGAGGGTGTCTATCCTTGTTTTCCGACTTTTACTGGAACACAGTCAACTCAGTGTGATGTCATTTCCATCTCCAAACTCTGAGATAAATCATGTTATGTAAGTTGTGGCCAGTGTCTAGTGCCTTCAATGTGATTTTGTTTCATTTGGCCTGCGATTGTGTGGATATATTTTCCATGCAGTCATACCCCACTTACACTTTGTCTTTAGTCTCTGGTTTGTTCTTCTTAAATTTCAATGCTCTCAAACTGGTTCCAAAGAAACCAGTTGAGACAACGTAAGTTTCCCTTTTAGCATTACTTTGGTCATGTCAGTAAAAACTCTTACTTTGCTGGATGCTAAGTCAGAGTGTATAACCACTGTTTCAGCAGCTCCTAAATAATTACATTTCTTCTCTACTACACAATAGATGGGCGCAACCAAAATACAGTTGTTTAAACATGGTTGAAATCCGAGTCTCCTCATTACATCCACACTGGATTACTGCAGTAAAATGCCAGATGAAATTTCATGAGGCAGAGAGTTCTCCCCCATTTACTTTCTATGACAAATAAAAAAAGGCTTGATAATAGGATGTGGGCATTAATGCAAACCAGGCCTGCAAATATACCTAGAAAATTTGGAAAAGTAACTTTGCACATGAGCGCATTTATGGCACGAGAACCAGAGAACCCGGTCCAGCCAGAAAAAGTGCAGACTGTGGGTGTCCTGGCTGCTCAGTTGGCTGAGGTAAACAGCATGTAACTGTGAGATTTGTATGTGGTCCCAGAGTTTGGTCACATCAGGTCCTCCCAGTCTCTGGTCGAGTCTCGTGTGTCTTTTTACTTTGAGGCGTCTGCAGTTCCTTCCAATGACGTAAAACTCTGGAGACTGTTGATGTCTTTGGGATGTGAGTATAACAACTTGAGTCTGATAGCTCCAGGGACTGTACAAAAATTATTAGGGGTCACAAAAGGGTTAAGGTTGTGTATTTATTTATTTTCCTGTTTGCTGAAGGGGGAGTAGTCATATTTACAGCAGAAAAACAGTGGAGGGCCTTTAAACTGTTTTACCAACCCAGATTTATGTATTATTTTAGCCTTCCCCAGGGTGATTTAAGGAAAACAGCAACAAAACGCACTACAGATGTAATATTTGGAATCCAGGATCGGGGTGCCAAATTTTTTGGCAATTGCTAATTCCATTTCCATTGTGTAATTTGTTGGATTTGTGACAAATATGACTATACTATCTTAATTAAATATTTAGTTACCCTTTAGTTATAAACAAATGAAGTGGCATGGAATGTGCCAGCTGGAAGAAACAACGCACACAAATAATTTATACACAGTCCCTTAACATAAATTTACCTTTATAGTTAAGGCCTTCATTTGGGCTGAAAAAGCAAAAAAGCAGAAGTCCAAATCAGGGCTATGCACACAGTGAAACTACGTGGTGGAAGTAACTAAGAACATTTACTCAAGTACTGTACTTGAATAAAGTTTTCAGGTACTGCACTCCAGTGTGAAATTTACGAGACTCTGTACGGCTACTTTACTACATTTCAGAGGGAAATAATGTAGTTTTTACTCCACTGCTGCACCATACTGTACAGTACTTTGTGAACAATTAAATCAGTGGTTTATACCCATTTTGACACGTGACAAGTGACTGGAAAAGGAAGCTATTAGCTGTTCTACTCAATAGTAGTAAATTTGAGTGGCAGGATTAAAGCTTGACCGACACAGGATCTTTGGGGAATAAAAAATCTCTCTATTTGGAGAGAGAAATGAGAAAGAGAGAGAGTATATTACAGTTATATTAAATCAGGAAAATTAAACCCTAATTTATCAGATTACCATGAAGACACCACTTTACTCTGCACCATCTGATGCTCCGCTATATGTGCTGCTGACAGTGCTGAGTGTTGTAAATAATGAAGTTGTTCTGTGTGACAAACGACATGATGATACCTTTTCTAAATTACCCCAAACATCGTTTCCTGTATTATGTTCTAGAATTTTTTTTTGTATTAGTGCATAAGATAACATTAGATAACATAATATAACATAAACTTTATTGATCCATCACCAGGGAAATTTACATGTTTCAGCAGCTATATACAGATGAGGCTTGGAAGAGGCAGGACAAATGTACAGTAAAGCTAAAAATTAAGATATAATAAAGGTATAATAAAGACTATGTAAGAGGCATGATGAATTTACATATGGATATGCATAGAAATCAACAACATATGCTCCAATGCCTATATACCACTGATAGGCCTTCATCGGTCAACTGCTAGAGCTTTGTTTTGTTTTTTTTCTTCTTACTCTCGTTAATTTCAAGAAGCCTCGGTATTATGTGGTAACCTTTAGGAGATGCCAAACGCCTCGGCTGGGGAAATAAAACTGCTGAAATTAGCTGCACCTCAAGCAGCCACGATTGTAAATTGTTGGTAGCACATTGTTACACCAGTAACATTTAAAGGTGTTAAGTAGAATAATATGTCCCTAAACATTGGGCAGTATTTTGCTGATAATACTGCTGTGCTTTTGTATTTGGAAACTACGAAGTTAGTACTTTCACTCAAGTAAAGGATCTGAGTCCTACTTCCACCAACCATGCAAGGCCTTTAACAAGCAACTTTTGATAAAACATGACTGTTGTTGGTCTGCATTCACCTTAGCTTCATCTCCATGCACTAAAGCCCCCTGTCTGCCTTTAAACCAGGCCACCCTTGTTTCTCTTAATCCCTGAGAACCAGCTCCATATGTGTGTGTGGGAGGAACAAGCTGTGATCTCTGTTTATCTTTCTTGCCCTTCCTACTTCCCAGTCAGGGGGTTGCATGGTAATAAAAGTTATAAGGTACAGTCGAGCTTACTGGAGACAGTCTCTGTCACACACACACAGGGGAGTCTGGTTACTAATCAGTTGGCACCAGGGCATTAAACACAGCAACAAAGGACAAATGGTAAAACAATGTTTGGAGCCAATTTGAAATTCACATAGATCTTCATAGAACTGATACGGTGCCATGAAGTGATCAAGATAAGTTGTACTGGTAGTAAGTGACAGTAAGCACATGTACAGTCAGCGAGGAGCTGAATACATAAGACTGGTGTTACAGAGGAGCTGTGAGGGGAAGGAGAGGGTGAAGCTGTGCTGATGATGGGGGAGGAGGGGAGCCTGTGCCACACAAGTTGCCCCTGGGGCCTGAGTGGTCGTGTTGGCTTGGCAGGAAGAGGGAGGAAGCGTGGAGGGTGAGGAGGGGGATGTGTGCTGAGGGGGGAGGCAGCTCCTGGTGCCACGTTTGCATCACAGAACTGTAATTCCTTTCACCTCTCAGCAGAGCAGAGCTGGCACTAAGGCCGCTTCATGTTTTTTTCTAACCTGTTTCCACCAGTTGCTGCTCCACTGACACCCACTGAGAGACACGGGAACAACAGTGCTACCATGTTTCCTTTTTCTTTTCTTTGTTTTTTGTTTTTTAAAGCAGTTATATGTCCTTTTGGTCAAACCCAGCAGCACTTGTTGCTATCTTCCTGTTCTCATATGGTACATATGTAGTTTATAATGATAAAAGGGCTGATTTACTGATTGAAATTCTTAGTCATTTTATTGAAAATGTTTCTATGCACATTTTGAAGTACTACAAAAGGTCAATAAAAAGTTTTTATGCTTGCTTGAGGTAGTTTATGATTATCTCAGTAGAGTTAATGCACATTATGGGAGAAGGAAAAACCTTTTTTGATTAAGATTTGACAAAGTATACAACTTGTATAACTGATCAGTTGTTTGCTTCTTTCGTTGCCCTCACCACCAGACAACATGAAACATGTCAAAGTTTAGCTGACCTAGAAGAAAAATTACATTTTTCCTGACTGAAAACAATTCCTAAAGACTTCTGTCCACTTCTTCTCGCGTACAAAGCCAAAGTTGTTTTTTTGTCAGTTGCAAACAATTGATTACAGGCATGTCGAAAGTAGCCTAAACCACCATCTTGTCATGACACTACATGACAAGATGGTGGGCAATGGACACAAGCTTGATTCACTGTTTCTTTTTTTTTTTTAATGTTCTTCAATTTTGCTCAAAATTCACTTGACATTTCTTTAACAACACGTCCTTGTTTTCAGACGTAGGTAAACAAAAGTAGGCTTTTAATTTCTTGCCAGTGAAAACTTTCTCTTGCACATTTTTATTAGCTGTAGCTAGCCAGCTAATTTATGCTAATGCTGTAAGAACCATATAACTATATAAAAAGTTTCTGAGTATTCAACTGTCTGCTACATAAGCCAAAAAAATAAAAAATTAAACAGTATTTTTAATGGGACTAAAACTAGACAGATACTGTTGTATAAGAAAGGTGGTAAGCTAGTTAGCTGGACATGCTAACGTTTGTAGCTTTCTTACACTTTTGTTCCTGTGGTTCTGGTTTTACAAAGGCGATTTAAAAAGTTACAACCCTCTGAACTGTTTAAATACAGCCTCATGCACATCATGGTAGCATATGGAAAAATCTAAATCTTGCTTGACAGACCTGCGGTGTCTTGTTCTTTGCTAAAATATGTTTCTGGGTTCCTGTGGATCTTTAAAAAGCCTTAAAATGCATGAAATTCATCTAAAAATAAGGCCTTCATTGGTAGAAAAGTATTTATTCAGTCTTTTGCTTACATCCAATCTAAAATCTCAAAATGAGTATTTATATAAGTAATTTACAAAAAGCTTCTCAACAACACATAGCTCATGTTAACAAAACCAATAACACTCGTATTCTGTTTGTGGTCGGGATGCTTAGAGCAGATGTACTGTCTGCATTTGGAAATCCTGTGAAAGTTGACTATTCAACCAACATTTAACAGCATGGCTGAAACTAGTAGCTACTAGACAATGTTCCTCTTAAGCACAGAGGAACGTAGAAGAACTTCTACTTAAGCATCATACCGTGGATGACTGAGAATCTACACAGCCATATTGTTAATGCGGTGTATATGAAGCTCAGTGTATTTTGTGCAGGAAGTGTTTCAAACTCAGCGAGATGAGATTCACAGCAGTGGAATCCCACATGCAGAGTGAGAAACATAAAACTGCCAAGTCAACCTGCCAACAGATGCCTGGTATTTCCCAGTTCTATTCTGCCCTCGTCTCCACCCCCATCTCTGAAACCAGCACCAGGGCAAGCAGCAACAGATCTGTGGACAACAATCAGGTGTACGCCTAAATCAGAGGTACTGTGGTGTCTGAACACAGTGGCATATAAACAATCATACCAATCAGATGACTTATTCCAAGACCTAAAACAGCCCTCATGTTTGCATGCAGTTCTAACAAGACAGCAAGTGCCAACTGTCATCAATATCATTAAGTCTGGAGTAATGCTATACATCTCAGATCAGTTTGTTGCAGATGACAAAAAGGACGTGTTTGTTTTAATATTCAACAAGAACCTCAACCAAACCACAAAAAACAAACATCTGGATCAACATGTCCCACATTAGTCCGAAAATCACATCCAGTCCAGTTTTTTTGTGATTGCAGTTACGTTGGTCTTAAAATCCATTAAAAGTCTTGCCTCAGGCTGTAGGAACCCTGTGATTGGAAATCCACTGTTTAACAAATAGTCCGTTTCCTCAGATTTCAGAAAACAAACCAGTATCTGACAACAGTGACAAGTAAACAAAGCTGTAGTGCAGAATGTGTTGAAAGATGGTTTGGTGTAATTATATTTGCCAAAACCCCCTGATGTTGTCAGATCTCTAATTTGCCTGTCTAATAAAACACAAATCCTGCTGATCTCAGCATAGGAAACATGTCTGGCATGACACACATACACAAATACACATCTAAAACAAACCAACAACCAAACCGTTGTGCACAGTTCGGCCTGGTAATGACACTGTTTGTGCATCTTTGTGTGATGAGATGATGGAATTACATGACATCAACTTTAATGGGTCCTCAAAGACAACATGTCTGTAATTGTCTCTGTTGTTACTAGTATCTGCTGAATTACAGCTGAAGCTTCTTTGCATGAAAACAAAACAAAAAAAACCCATTTAGGTATATTGAAACACACACACGCACACGCATAAAGTCCTATTTAGCTATTAATACAGTGATACATCCAATGACAAGGACAACCTGTATACTGTTGATGAACGTAGCATGCAATATGTACCTTTTGTAGCTTCTCATAGATGTTAAAAATGTGGATCTTGATGATTTTCTCCAACATTTACCTGCAAGATTCACTGATATTTTCTCACATGGGGCGGCTGTGGCTCAGGTGGTAGAGCGGGTTGTCCACTGATTGCAAGGTTGGCAGTTCGATCCCTGGGCCCTCCGCATGCCGAAGTGTCCTTAGGCAAGACACTGAACCCCAAGTTGCTCCCAGTGGCAGGAAGGCGCCTTGCATGGAAGTCTGTCCATTGGTGTGTGAATGTGTATGTGAATGGGTGAATGCGGAACACATTGTAAAGCGCTTTGAGTACCACTAAGGTAGAAAAAGGTGCTATATAAGTGCAGATCATTTACCATTTACCACATAAACTTCACTGCAACTGTAATGTGAGTTTAAGCTGGTTCTCTAGGTATTTCTGTTGCTTTGGAGCTGTACAATCTAAATAAAATTCGAAGTGTTCTCATGTGTTCTACACTGGTTGGTTTGATAAGGTTTTCTTAAAAGTAAAATGAAAATATGATAATTAAATAAGTTAATGTAAACAAGAAATTAGAATATATCTCAGCCTATGTTAATACTATACTATATTAGTATACAACTTTAGACTCCTCTGGTAGAAAATGCCTGTATAGTAGTGTAACGTCACAGTACATTGCATTGTGGGACGCAGTATAGGCGAGGTGGACTGGTCCAATCCATACTGCAGATCTTTTCCAAACTAGAATGATTTTGCTATTTTTTTTAACATACTGCAGACTATCTTTTTGCCATATCAGTATGTACGGTTCTATAGTAGGAGATTTCGAACACAGTGAAACAGTTAGACTCTCCACAGAGGTTAATTCCAGGCCACCAGTCAAACGAATAAGCTGCTCTAACTTGTGTTTCAATTGGAAAAAATTAGTCCTCTAAACGTCGGTTCAGCTTTAATTAACATGTTTTCGTTTACCGCGGTTATTTATGTCAGGAATCACACAAAAACACTCATCCCCAAGGATAAGATTCCAGTATCTGGCCTCAAACCAGCAGCAATCTAATGACTAATCCACTTTTCTAACCTCTTTGCTTCCTTCCACCCAAGTTGCAGCCGTATTATTTCTACCATCTCACCGTAATAGAGCTGGAACCAGTTGATTCACGAAGCCCTTTGTAAAAATAAAAAACAAAATGAAAACTAAAACTCGAGTTAAATTTCAAAATGAAACAAATGAAAAACTGCTGGGAGCTGTAAAACCATAAATCAGTCCAGCACACACACACAGTCTGCAGCGCTGTGAGTCAGCAGCAGGCCTCAGTGGAAGATTGGACCGGCCTCGGTGACACTCGGGGGTTTTCCAAAATCCACAACATCGTCAGTGTTGGAAATTTACTGAAGAGCAGCAAATGTTTTGGTTCAGAGTTGACAGCCAGGTGGAATTTATTCAGCCTATCTGCAGAGAGGCTTGTTTTCAACACGAGATGTTGCAACCTGCACTCCTCTCTGACCGAAAACACAAACGCCGGCCAATCAGTGACAGGCGTATTTCATCAATTTGTATGATTTGTGTTTTCTTAACGCCAGTGTGATGTCAACATTTTTGTATTTCTCCCCCTTTCTGACATTTATCACTTAATCCACTGAGTCTATGAGCTACAGCAGCACTTTACTACACCCTGCAGTTTTCAAATCTGTTTTCAGTTCTTTAAAGGGACAGAAAATCCAGAGTAATGTTGTCAGTTCCTACAAGTCTCAACACCAAAATATTTTTCCATTTCCTGACTGTGTTCATTTGCTAATTGCTTGGCCAGTTGTTTTTGGTGCTGTAGGGTGGTTTGACATATCCAGGCTTTCTTTGTGTTAGCTGGCTCAACAAAACCTGAACCCTCAGTCAGAGATAATGGTATCACAAACTGATGTCAACAAATACTCACTTTTCATAAAAGTGAGTATTTGACACGTTATTTGACTTTTCTTCCACATAAAATGGGATGATGGTGTCACCTGCTTCAGGAAGGATGAACAGGTTATTATAGTAGAGAGCTCTGAGGAATATGAAAAAATGATGCAAGAGAGGAATACTGGTAGAACACTGGTTATGATGTAAGTTAATGTGTCTATTTCACTACTCAGTGACTCTCAGTGCAGCTGCTTTTAGAGCTCTTAACTTGAAACCTTTTTCATTTAAATATGACACTCAAAAAGTGCATATACACCAATCAGGCATAACATTATGACCACCTGCCTAATATTGTGTCGGTCCCCCTTATGTGGTCACAAATGCTGTGAACCATTGGGCATGGACAAGAGGACCTCTCAGGGTGTCCTATGGGGTCTGGCACCAGGACGTTGGCAGTGGATCCTTTGGGTACTCTGGCTTGTGCAGTGGGGCCTCTGTCAATCAAACTTGTTCCACTGCATCCTGTTGATGCTTGATCAGAATGGGGTCTAGGAAGTTTGGAGATCATATCAACATCTTGGGCCATTCCTCAAGATGTTCCTGGTTGTTTGATGTTTTTGCCATGTGGTGGGGTGCATTTTCCTGTAGGTGTAGGCCAGTGACATTTGGGATTCCATTTGCATGAGGGAGTGTGCTTGTTCTGGGACAATGTTTATTTGGGTGTCTAAGTCTGATCAACATGGATGTTAAAATCCAAGGTTTTACCAATATGATCAATGTTATTCACTTCCC